>LPNX010356366.1:22486-75697 GCA_001517045.1 Pseudotsuga menziesii | reverse complement strand
AGTTCCAATATGAGCAGGACCAGCATACATCCAATGGGCTAATTTCATAAATTGAACCTTATCTCAAATTGATCCGTATTCCCATCTTGCACCACAGAGGGATCTATCAACAGAATAGATCTATCCCCCGAAAGAACCGGACATGATAATGATAATGGACCAACTATTGATTTAATGTTGTTATGAATGCATGTTTTGCATAGTGCTAACCTGCAGGGTACAGGGGCTATTTGATAGCCGAGTATGTGATGCAAGTATGACTCAATACATAGCTTGAAGAAGAGCCTTATTGCCAAATGATGATACGATGACACATACCAATAAACTGGATAGTAGCAAAGTATGTTTTGATAGGGTATATAGACCCAGGATGTTGAGAGGGATGGATGTGTTCCACGCTATGTTTTTATGATACCCGAGGTCGTGGGAGGGAAGTGCTGAGACACGCTCCCCATGTTGTTGTGATGACGACGGTCGGGTACCCGAGGTCGTGAGAGGGCCGTGCTGAGACATGCTCCCCATGTTGTTGTGATGACGATGATCGGATTCCTGCTAAGAGAGGTTAGGTCCACTGTTCAGCCAACGCTATCGCTCTCAGGTTCTTATGTGGTCAGGTCGGTGAAGCCGACATCCACTTCTATACTAGCAGAGGAAGGATAGGGAGGATGCGGACGTAGGTTAGGATGGGTGGACATCTTAGTTATTATGGTTGAATGTTGGACAATTATGATACTGGAAGTGGTGATGGTAGGTACCAATCTTAACTGACTAACTAATAAGAACATAATTGTTAAATAACTCCAAATGTCACAAAAAAATCATATTATATCTGTATATGGGTCATGCTACGGGAAATATTATTTGTATCAGTTAGAATTTAGGGGTTTATTTTGCTATAGTACATGTGCAGCCTGTGCATGTACTGGTCATGCATGCACACCTCACACATGCACGCTAGTATGAAATATTTAAATAGTTGATAGGTTAACTAAGTAATTGTGAATTGCTTTAAACCTATAAATGTACCTAGTATCACTATTTTGACCATAAGTTCGGGACGAAGTTTCCTGAAGGGTGGGTGTATGTAATGCCCCATATTAATGTAAGTGCTTTTATTTAATTAAAAATAAACAAAGCTATCATCCCGATTAGTAAGTGCTTTTATTTTAAACAAAGCTATCATTCCGAGCAATTAATCATGAGACTACAATTAATTAATTGTTGGTTAATAATATTACTTATTATTTTACTTCTATATTATTTCATATTATTAGGTTAAATTATTAAGTATTTATTATTTAGTTGTTACTAAATAATAATTAACAAAATTATGATTATCATTACCTTGCCGCTCAGTATAAAACTTAAGTAAACCACAATGTAAAATTCTAGGACATTCAGTTAGGGTTGGGTAACACATACCATTTAAGAAAAATGACACATGTCAAACAAAAAATTAACTACACTGCCCAAGAATAGAATAACATAAATTAATGAAAGAGGCGGTGGAAGAAGGGGCGGTAGAAGAAGGAAGGCGGTGGGGGAAGGAGGTATAAGGAGGGGGATTTTGGGAATTTCAGAGGAGGATGGTCGAGGGAAAAATTTGGAGAGAATAACAGAGAGGAAGAAGGGAGAAATTTTTGGGATTAACTCCAGGCATATTTTCACTCTGAGTGAGGGAGGTTGCTGTCCATTTTATTGGTACGTGGGCTCGGGGGCTAGGAAATCCATCGGTTTCCTAGGGCCAGCAAACCTGCTGGTCAGCAGGGTGGAAAATCAGAGCTGGAAGTAAGGCTCCTTAAGGAGTAGGAGAGGGAAAGGCAGGAGCAGTAGCGGGAGCAGGAGCAGAAGCAGGATTCAAGAGTAGAATTAATTCGAGGTATTTTACTGAAATATCTCTTTACTACACACAATTCAAATGAAAAATATGAATTTGAAATAGATATTTTTTCTTCACTGTTAAGGATAGGACTGAGTGCTCTTCCCGGCAGACAGAGCACTACAAACAACAACTTATTGCAAGAACATAAATGATAAATCAACCGTCCATTTTTCTATAAACGAAACTTGGTTCCACTTTTCACTAAAAATTATAACCATTATCCTTGGTGAGTTGAGTTGCGTGGATTTCTTTATTAAAGTACATATGGAAACAATTGTGTTAGTATATATCAAATTCCAAATCTACAAAACAAAAAATGTAGGCTATCACATATCCAGATCTATACTAAAATCTTTGGTAATGTAACTGCAACGAAAAAATATGTAAATAAACCAACACGCAAGCTATCGCAGATCCAGATCTTGGCAATGTATTAGCAAAATAAATATAAGAAAAACCAAAAGCAGGCTAATGCAGATCCATATTTTGGAAATGTATTGGCATATATAAATATATAAAACAACCAAGCAGGCTATCGTAGATAAAAATCATTGGAAATGTATTGGCATATATAAATATATAAAACAACCAAGCAGGCTATCGATAAAAATATTTGGCAATGGATTGACATATATAAACATATAAAACAATCAAAGGCTATCCCAAATAAAAATATTTGGCAATGTATTGGCATATATAAATATATAAAACAATCAAGCAGGCTATCACAGATAAAAATATTTGACAATGTATTGGCATATATAAATATATAAAACAACCAAGCAGGCTGACGCAGATCCATATTACACAATGGTAATGGTATATGCAGAAAACTAAGATGGCAGACAAATCGCCAATCCATTTTGAGATTAACGCGGTTGACATACCAACCTAAACTATTATCAACTACTAAGGCCCATCGGTGCAGAATTTGCTCCCATGGGTGCAGAATTTGCTGGCCTGTGGTGATCGAAATATTGTTCTATCCTTTGCGAACCACCATGGGAAAGGTCCGCACTGGCACACCCTTAAAAACTACTATAATATCAGATTCAAAAAATTACATAAAAAAAACAAAAATGACAGATGTGGTATAGAACTTCCAAATCTCAATAACCTGGCAAATCGTTGGAAAATGGAAAAATATCAAATGGAAACAAGAACCATAAGAACCTCAGAGAAAACTAAAGCGAAGATCTGGATTTCAATTAGAAACTTCATATCATAAACACGATATCCACTAAAACGTAGATGACTAAAATAAAAACAAAATGCAAGCATCCCAAAGTTTGTTGCACTCCAATATGGAATTCTATATTATGACTACAGAAGCATGACAGCAATGTCGTACCTCAAATCTAGAAATGAAAAATGTGTAATTCATGATGCCCTCAAATCTAAAAAAATAAAGATAACCTATATACAAGCATTGTCAACAAAAAAACATCTTTCACTAGACAATGAAATAGTTTTCAAATCCCAAGATGAATGTTTTCCAATGCATATAGACTCTGACCATAGCACACACATAAGTCTTTCCATAGCACATGCATCCAAATAAATATAATTACAGATCTAATCTATCGCATGAGACTCAAGCCAGCTATGTGAAAACACAAACATGTTTGATAGAGATAAACACATATAACATATCGAATTTATTCATAAAAAAAACACAGCAAGTTCACATCGAACCCTCCTTCAGATCCACCGCACTCATTTACTAAAACACAACCCATATTAGATTCACAACACATTCCTAAAAGTATAGCAAGCTTAAATCCAGCACTCCTTCAAATCTAAGGCATTGTTTACTAAAAATGCAGAAATTTTCATATTCAAACCCTTACATATTCATAACGTATATATTTACTGAAAATACAGATGATATCAGGTTCACAACGGTTTCATAAAAATATAGGGATTTTAGATCCAACGATCCTTCATATCTAATCCATTGTTTTACTAAAACACAACAATTTCATATTCAAACTCATACAACAATTTTTTTCCTGTATCTAATAAGTAAAGAAAAAGATACATACAAACAACAATTTATCAATGAGTTCCCCGGTCACTAGATATTAGAGAGCATCAACATTAGCAACATTTCTTTCCTCCTCGAGAAATGTTTATACGTAACTTCTTGCTCACTCCATCCCCAAAGGGAACTCACTATCTGATCTTGAATCGCCTTTTCTTTTTCTCCCTCCCCTTTCACATCATTATGCAAGGTCTTTATAAACTTGAAACCTATGGTTTGCCAATAACACCAAATGGCGGTAGTTGGTTGAGACGTTTCCTTTCAAGGGGGACAAACTTCCCCACTTTTCACCCCAACCACTTCTCCACCTCAAAATATTTAAGACAAACTTCCTCACTTTTCTTCCCAGCCACTTCTCCACCTCAAAATATTTAATGAGTTAATACGAGGAGGATGATGGGGGACAACATCCCCAAAATCTGTATTTCTCAACCCTTTTACAACCGTAGCAAAGACACATTGATCGATTTCATTCATTCTAATACTTAATCATGGGTTAAAAAAAATAACATTAAATTTGATCCTATATACTTTAATTTATATCTTTACATATATAACTTTTCCCCTATATCTACATATAGCTATGTATCTCTGTATAATAATTTAGGGGATACATGAGCCCTCCTTTATTCCTTGAAATGATTATAAAAATGGAGATAACCAAATATTTGTCTTCAGACAACTTACGGCCTATTATGATTTGCTTTTATTGTATACTTTTGTAGTTATAGATACATAAATGGGTTAGATACCCTTAGATAAACTATTCCTTCATCGATTTGCCTATAAGGTTTTTTTTAGTTCATGAAGGGATTAATTTAATTTAGGTGTCTAAGGTGTCGAGATGACATTTGTCATCAATAACCAAATTCTCAAAGTTTCCAGTAGCTTTCACCATCTGCCCTAGTGGATTCATCTCCAATCACCATTTTAGTCACACACACATTCAGCCTCCTAGCTAATATTAATTTCATATATGGTTTGGTGGCTCTAGGATAATACTTACAGTGCTTCTTACTATTGTTTCCATTTTCTTACTAAAGAGATGTTACATAAAGTAGAGATCATACTTATGCAGCAACAAGTACAGCAACTAGAGTCATATAATTTTTCTGCAATTTGGCTTGGACAAGTTCTAGACATGGTGCTATTTATCTATTCCAATTTGAAGGATTTGTACCACAATTTGAAATGGAAAGAGGTTGAGAAAACATATAGAGGACCCGATCAATCTGGTTGATGTGTGCAATGTTTTGAGAGAGAGAATCTCATAAATGAAGAAGCACAATAAGGCAGTACAGATAGCCCTCCATGGCTTACTTCAAGCTAGTTCCTAGCTTCCATGTGCATTAAGCCATGATCACATAATCACTAATCAAGTGGTGAAAGAAAAAAATTCCATTGGAATTTGGATGGATGAATTAAGGAATAAAAAAGGCATGAAGTCCAAGCTAGCAAAATGCATGTCAAATTTGAAGAAAAGGGTTGATATCCTTCCCCCGACAACAGCAATGGGCGGATGAAGAGTTGAAGAGGCCATCATGGAAGCAAAGGCCATCACCATATTTTTGTGCACCGCAATTGTGGTTGCTCTTTCCTTTAACACACCATACTCTTTCCTTTAACACGGCTTACCTGAAAAAACCCCATACCTGACCAGACCAGCAGTACGAGATAAATGGAAGTAGTGGGGGCTACGGGCAGAGACCGATGACGAAAAGGGGAAGCAAACCATTCGGCAAAGGGACGAAGAACACAAACAATGTTTTTAAAATTCCCTACAAAGAAAAAACCCCTATGGAGAAAGGGACGATGAACACAAAGTAACAAAATGTTTTTTTATTACACCGAAGCTGTTATTTAAGGGGTTGTTCCTCTGTACATTTCGTCTTCTATCGATGGCCTATGAGGAGCCTCCTCATGTCGTAAAAAAAGTTGTTTACCAGTTGTTTGGGTGTGAATTTCTCTTAATGTCACTATGGAAATTAGACGAACCAAATCTCAAAAATAAATATTGATAATGGTTGGTTATCTTGGGTTGTATTCACCTCCAAACTCCACCTACATAGCCTTACTCTAATTTGAGAGAATAGGATTCCTGATTGATATACAAAACCAAGCCGACTAAACATGAGTTTAGGGCTCAGTCAATATCAAATTTCAATTTTCACTTTTCACGCCAACCACTTTTCCTTTTTCACCTGTCGGGTGAAACTTGTCTATATCCAACTAGACAAGTTTATAAATCTTAGTCGATCCTACACTCGACTAAATTTACTTTGACTTACTTGTCATTTCTACCGACTTGTTTTTACCTCGACCACTTGTCACATCGACCAAGTCGACTAAATTCTTCTCTTCGACCAAGTCGGCTCTTCAACCAAGTCGATTCACTTCTTGTCTGCTGACTCAACCGACCACTCAAGTCGGTTCACTTTGGTCAAAATGTACAGAGTAAGTTTCTTAGTCTAGAGACTTAAGAAATTACAAACGCTTTTCACCTGTGAGTAAGATGAAGTAAAAATGGACACATTAACAAATCCAAAGAACTTATAAAAAAATATGCCCAAATATGTAGGAAGACTTGAGTCGACCAATGTGCTGTAAAACCTAGAACTTTCACGCAATGAGAATTTTATGGGTTCTTTGATCTTTCACTTAACAGTAATTGTAAAAGACATTTACAGAAGTAAATCTGGAAATATGTGCAGCCAAATAATCATGCATTCAACCATAAACTATTTCATATATTTAACTATGCGAAAATAACAAAGTATTACAAACTTGTCGGTTACAAACTGGTCGGTCCAGACTTGTTGGTCCATACTTGTCGGTCTACAGAGCTTCAGCTCTTTGACTAAATCACATACAAAGAAGCTTGAGCTTCGACTTCTCCTTTCTCACCCAGAGTTCTCTCTATTGTCTAATGTCTTTGTCTATAAACTGATTTACGATTTGCTTCTTCTATTTATAGGAAACCTGAATATTGCTTCTACATGGGTCGACTGATTCACCATTAAAGATTGTAATAACTATCTACCTAACAACTTAGCTTCAGAAATCAATTTGACTGGTTTACATTGCCGAATGGTGGACTCTTCCTTCTTGTCAGACTGACAAACAAGATCTTGACTTGTATAGACTCTGACAGAGTCAGCTGAGAGTCAAGTATAAATTTGCGAGTAATTACATTTTTCCAACACTCTCCCTTAATTATAAGTAGATGGGGATTTTTTTTTTAAACAAAATTTACAAAATGTTTCAGAGCTTAGACATGCTCTATTTATGACAGAGTTCACTATGGAGAACTTGTAATTCCAAGATAACTACGCAGATACTGAAAAGTATCATTTGCCAATGGCTTTGTGAAGATGTCAAAAAGTTGGTCTTCAGACCTACAAATTCCAAACAAATTTTCTTGCCATTCACCAACTCTCTTATGAAATGAAACCTTTTGTTGATGTGCTTGGTTCTTTTGTGAAACACATGATTCTTTGATAATGCTATGGCTGAATTGTTATCGCAAAAGATTGTTGTCAGTTCTTGATGGTTCTGTGACAAGTCTTTTAAGACTCTTCTCATCCAGACAGCTTGACATGTAGCACTTGTTGCTACAACATATTCTGCTTCAGCTGAAGATAGAGCTACTATGGTTTGTTTATTTGAAGCCCATGAAACAACACCTCTACCAAAATTGAATGTGTACCCAGATGTGCTTTTCTTGTCATCTATGTTGCCTCTATTGTCATTGTTAGTATAACCAATGAGTTTAAAATTTTCTGAGGTTGAATACATAATACCAAGGTCTTTTGTTCCACTTACATACCTCAGAATTCTTTTACCTGCTTGCCAATGTGAGTCTTTTGGTGACTCCATGAACCTTGAGATAAGACTTACTCCATACATAATGTCTGGTCTTGTTGCTATCAAATACATAAGGATGCCAACAAGCCTTTTGAACAGCGTAGGATCTACAGTGGATCCTTCATCATCTTTGCTCAATTTTAAACCTGTTATAACTGGTGTTGGGGCTGTCTTGCAATTAGACATGTTAAACCTTTTTAAAACTTCACTTGCATACTTAGATTTTGATATAAAGATACCACTTTCAGACTGCTGAACTTCAATGCCCAGAAAAAATGTCATAAGCCCCAGATCATTCATTTCAAATTCACTTTTCATGACTGTTTTAAAATCTGCTATGCCATAATCACCAGTAAATATTAAATCATGTACATACAAGCAGACAATTAACATCTTACCTTGCTCATCGACTTTGGTGTACAAAGTCGGTTCACTTTCACTTCTGTGAAATCCATTTTCAATGAGATAGGAATCAATTTGACTGTACCAAGCTCTAGGAGCTTGCTTCAAACCATATAATGCCTTTTTCAGCCTATACACTTTGTGCTCTTGAACTGGAACTTCATACCCTTGTGTCCGTTCCACATATACTTCCTCTTCTAGATAACCATTTAATAATTCCAACTTGACATCCATTTGATGAACATGCCATTTGTTTTGTGCAGCAATGGCCTAAACTGTTCTGACTGTATCCATGCGTGCAACAAGTACAAACGTTTCATTGAAGTCAATGCCAAGTTGTTGTGTGAACCCTCTTGCTACCATTCTTGCATTGTGATTTTTCACATTCCCATCAGCATCTTGTTTTGTCTTATAAATCCATTTGACACTAATTACATCTTTGTCTTTTGGTACATCAACCAGTTCCCATTCTGGTTTTTCTCAATGCATTCTATTTCTTCATCCATGGCTTGTGCCCATACTTCTTCTTCAACAGCTTATTCAAATGTTAGTGGATCATATATAGGTGCAAATAATGCAAAGAGAGAGAATGAATTAGGTGTACCAACTTCATATATTTCTCGTAGACTTCTTGTCTTCACCGGTTCTGTCGATGTCGACCTATACTGAATGCTTGATGGAGTCTATTGTCCTCTTGGTGTATTTGTTGGTGTAGCTTGAGCTGCTACTTGTTTCGATGTTCCTGTGCTGAACAATTTCTTGGTGTCATGGGAGTCGATGGTGCTCCGACCAGTTGACTTACATGTGGTATTTGAACCACTTCCTCTTCCATATCGTCATTGTTGACATTCGACACAATCTTGACATTTATGTTGACAGTTCCATCCCATGATTCATTCTCGACAAATTGAACATCCCGACTGATTATCACTTTCTTTGTGACACGATCATACAGCTTGTATGCTTTTATGTCTTCTGAATAGCCGACAAAAATGCATTTATGTCCCTTCTTGTCTAGCTTCCTTCTCAGCTCATCTGGAACATGAGCATATGCAACACAACCAAAAAATTTTAAACGGGAAACACTATGATTCATACCTATCCATGCTTCTTGGGGAACTTTGTTCTTCACACTCTTTGTCAGAAAGTGGTTCATAATGTATATGGTAGTTGCGACTGCTTCACCCCAATACTCATTTGGCAAATGCTTGGCTAACAACATGCTGCGTGCCATCTCCATGATGGTTCTGTTCTTTCTTTCAGCTATATTGTTCTGCTGAGGTGTATACTGTGCAGTGATTTGTTTCTATATGCCATGGGTCTTACAAAAATTCAGAAATTCATTTGAAACATATTCACCTCCTCTATCTGTCCTTAAGATCTTGATGCGGCGTCCACTCTGGTTCCCCACGAGTGCCTTAAACTGCTGAAAATAACTAAATGCATCAGATTTATGTTTCAAGAAATATAACCATGTCTTTCTTGAGTAGTCATCAATAAAAGTTAGAAAATAGTTGCAACCACCAATGGATGATGTCTGCATTGGACCACAGATGTCAGAGTGCACAATTTCAAGTGGTGTGCGTGCTCTATAGGACTTTTCGAATGGAAATGTCTCTCTGTGCTGCTTGCCAAAAATGCAGCCTTCACAAACCATTTATGGTCTGTCGATCAATGGTAATCCCTTCACCATATTCTTTGTGTGCAGTAGCTTCAGCCCACCAAAATTCAGATGTCCAAATCTGAAATGCCACAACTAGGATTCATCTTGAACTTCTGTCTGAAATGCAGCTTGCAAATTAGCGCTGCAATTTTCTCTCTTGTCGAGGATCTCGACTATTTCTTCACTTTCTTCCTTGAATGCAGCTCCTGTCTTTGTCTTCCCTTTTATGTCGGGAACTATCCTCAATGGAAACAAGCGGTTGCTTGTCATTAGCACTTTTGCTATCAGCTGGTTGCTTGGACACTTGTCTTTGATAACACAGTGTTCATCTTCCATGTAGACTCTGTAGCCTTTTTGTAACAACTGTCCAATGCTTAAAAAATTATGTCTCAGACCTTCGATATGATAGATATCAGGGATATACTTACTCTCCCCCTGTTTGGTTAGAATATCAACAGTGCCTTTTCCTAAGACAGTAACTTAGACATTGTTTCCAAATGTAACATTAGTTTTAACTCAAGTGTCTAGACCGGAAAACAGATTCAAATTACTAGTCATGTGGTTGTTGCATCCTGAATCTAAGTACCATATGTCATGTGGACTTTCTTGAACAGCATTGCATTCAAGTGGAGATGTCGATGCCATTAAAATTGCACTTGTCGAAGTGTTCATGCTAGTTCACTGATTTGGGCTTTGCCTTCCTTGGTCATATTGTTTCTTCTTGCATTCATATGCATAATGACCAAACTTCTTACAATAATGACATTGAATTTTTGATTTATCAAACCTCTAGCCACTTGGCTAACTTGGGTTCTGGTTATCTCCTCTGCCACCGACATTTGCAGGACTTCTGCCTCGTCCTCCTCTTGAAGAACTTCTTCCTCTGCCTTTGAATTTGTTTCTCCCCTTGCCTCTACCACGGCTTATGGATGACTGTGCTGTAAGTGCACCTTCCAATGATGTCTGTGATCTGCTGAGTCTATGCTCATGATTGATGAGTGAAGCTTGCATCTCATCAATCGTAAATGTCGACATATTTGTGTGTTCCTCTAAGGTCACAACCAAGTTTTCCAATCTTGGGGGAAGACTTTTGAGAAATTTTTCAACAACCCTTTGGTCTACTATGGGTTCTCCATGAGATTTGAGTTGGTTTATCAACCCAACAACTCTGGTGTAGAATGTGTCTACATTCTTTGAATCTTTCATGGATAAAGATTCAAAATATCTTCTTAGAATCTGTATCTTGGATGTCTTTACCTTATCCAAACCTTGATAGTAAGTCTCCAATGTATCCCATGCATCCTTAGCATTAGTCTTTGCTGCTGGGTGATTCCATGAAGATGGGTAACACTTTTTGGCCAAATTTGGCGATGAAAACCTGATTTTTTACTCATGTGCTAGATAGAAGCCCTCAAAACGCATATATGCCATGTGAATTTTGACTTGCAGTAAGAAAACAAATTGTAGAATATTATGTTGGCTTCATAGTGATATTTTTTTAAAAATATTCCGATGTCATTTAATGTGTGAATTTTCACATTTAATGAATTGTGTGACCTTAAAAATTTGAAGAAGCTAATAAGTGGCTCGTGTCCACGTAGAGTAATTCAATCTTGCATTAATAATTTAAAAAAAATAAATATATGAGCATGATCTACATAAAATGCAGTGTGATGTGCATATTTTTTTGTTAATTTTGTTCGCATTATACAATTATTTATTATTTTTCGAAAGTGACCACATTCGATTTCAGCATCGTTTTAAACACATATTTGTCCACGTAAAGTAATTTTTTCTATTTTTTCAAAAATTGAAAAACCAAAGATACCCTTTTGAAGAGGACACGTCGATATGTGATGTGTGCATTTTTAAGAATTTTTTGGCTGTGTATTTTTAACTCTGTGGATTTTTCTTTGAGCTGCTTCCAAGTTGCAGTGTGGTTTTCTAAGTATAAGTTTTAGAAATAATTAAAAAATAAATATCATATGAATGCCGAAATGCGTGTATGATACGTCAATGGATAGAAGATTGGTTGGTGAATCTATCGGTATCAACTTCGCTCAGTTATGTGCTAGGAATGGTAGGGTTTACACCTCTGCAAGGCACAGTAAATTTTCCATTTGTTTGAATGAGGGCTAAGTCTGTTTTTTTAAGCCCTCGACCGAGGTATGAACCTCGACCGAGGTATCTAAATACCTCGATCGAGGTATTTAAATACCTCGACCGAGGGTTTGTAAAGCCGGCAATACCTCGGTCGAGGTATTTAAATACCTCGACCGAGGTATTTAAATACATCGGTCGAGGGCTTAACAAGCCCTCGGTCGAGATATTAAGACCTCGGTCGAAGGCTTGTTAAGCCCTCGACCGAGGTGCGTTTTTCTATTTTTGCCGAAATGCGCTTGCCAAAAAGTGTTACCCAGGTCCGTGGATTCACCCTGCTATTCTTACAAGTATGCTCTCATCGATAGCTTGATGTATGAAAAACAGAGCTTTTCCATCTTTCTTCCTCTGTTCTCTCAAGACATTTTTCTCAGCCTGTGTGAGATTGTTATATGCTATCATGTCTACTGGTTCTGCATAACCATGTTGGACTATCTCCCAGACATCTTGACCTCTGAATAAAGATTTCATTGTTAAAGACCAATATCCATAATTCTTTCCTGTAAAAATTGGAGTTTGCAATGAACGAGAAGTGGAAGCCATTTTAATTTTTAATTCACTTTCCTTAGAAAATTAATTTCCACCTTTTGAGACAAGATTTCTTTCATAAATCTTGGGCTGATATAAACCTTGATCTGATATAAACCTTGCTCTGATACCAGATAGCCAAAACCAAGCCTACTAAACTTGAGTTTAGGGCTCAGTCGATATCAAATTTTAATTTTCACTTTTCACGCCGACCACTTTTCCTTTTTCACCTGTCGAGTGAAACTTGTCTATGTCTGGCTAGACAAGTTTATAAATTTTAGTCGGTCCTACACTCGACTAAATTTACTTCGACTTACTTGTCGGTTCTACCGACCGGTTTTTACCTCGCCTATTTGTCACATGGACCAAGTTGAATAACTTCTTCTCTTCGACCAAGTCGGCTGCTTCGACCAAGTCAGCTCACCGACCAAGTCGGCTCTTCGACCAAGTCGGTTCACTTCTTGTCTGCCGACTCAACCGACCACTCAAGTCGGTTCACTTTGGTCAAAATCTATAGAGTAAGTTTCTTAGCCTAAAGACTTAAGAAATTACAAATGTTTTTCACCTGTGAGTAAGATGAAGTAAAAATGGGCACATTAACAAATCCAAAGAACTTATAAAAACATATGGCCAAATATGTAGGAAGACTTGAGTCGACCAATGTGCCCTAAAACTTGGAAATTTCAGGGGATGAGAATTTTATGGGTTCTTTGATCTTTCACTTAACAGTAATTGTAAAAGACATTTACAAAAGTAAATCTAGAAATATGTGCGGCTAAATAATCATGCATTCAACCATAAACTATTTCATATATTTAACTATGTGGAAATAACAAAATATTACAAACTTGTCGGTCTACAAAGCTTCAGCTCTTCGACTAAATCACATACACAGAAGCTTGAGCTTCGACTTCTCTTTTCTCACCGAGAGTTCTCTCTAATGTCTATTGTCTATGTCTGTAAACTGATTTATGATTTGCTTCTTCTATTTATAGGCAACCTGAAGATTGCTTCTACATGGGTCGACTTACTCACCATTAAAGACTATAATAACTATCTACCTAACAACTTAGCTTCAAAAATAAATTCGACTAGTTTACATTGCCAATCATGGACTCTTCCTTTTTGTCAAATTGACAGACAAGATCTTGACTTCTACAAAGAGTCAAGTACAGATCTGCGAGTAATTACATTTTTCCAACACTGATCTTGCTGGTGATTTAGCGGTGTGAAGAGAAATTTTAATCTTCCATTGCTCCTCTTAGTTAAAACTTACGTTGTGCAATCCTCGTTAACCTAGTGGCTGATGATATTGTTACTAACTTTGCAGGCTATGTTTTGAGCAATGTTTTTTTCTACCTATGGAACAAAGTTAAGGAAAAAAATGGTCATTTATTTTCCTTAAGATTTCACCTGGATAGAATAAGAAGTTTGAGCTTTGGACAATGATATACATGATATAAACGTGGAGCTCAATTGAAATCAATGTCCTGCTTAAAGAAGGGTACATACTTTGATAGATAAGGCCGGAAGTATAACCGAATTTTATGAGAGGATTGTCACCGAATATGAGAATTATCAGCAACACAAAATCTGTCTCGGTTGCTGTCCTAATTGCGTCCGCCGCTATAGAATCCTCACCAAACTCTTAAGCGAATGGTTCCACAAGCGCGTATTTTCTCTTCTGAAGGCATATGTTCAACACGTTGCCGGCAGAAGTCTGGGAAGTGGCTGACCACGACAACAAAATTTATGACAGTGAAGGGTATTAGTTCCTTCATCGACCATTGGGAGGGAAATTGTTTGAGTCGATGATGATTAACAAAATAGCAATCAGTTGCACCATCTGCAGTCTGTTGATCCCACTAACACACCAGCAGCAACCAATGGCTTAATCGAAGCCCTTCCTCGTGAACTTGATGGAGCAATGGAAATTAAGGAGCACAGATTGAACAATTTCCAGTTTAGACAGCTGAAGGCATCGTCTTCCAACAACCTATTAGGAGCCGCCCCTTTTCCATTGTTGTCGTCGCCGTAAATCACGTTAACAACATCATGACGCATCAATGAAATGTATGATCCACAATATAATGATGCACACAATATTGGATTGGATTACTACACATAAATTTGGATTGGATTTACAATATACATAAATTTGAATGGATAATATCTTAGGAGAAAACCCTGAATTTTTTTAAAGTATATTTTAAACAAGTTATTGATCATCAGCTTTATTGGAGCTTTGCAAAGATTGGTCGCATGAAGAGAGAATTCTTCCAAATGATCCTAGCCAGCATCTGTTAGGAACAAAATCACCATTACCCTTTCTGCCACAATCGTCTTTGAGATGACGCGGGCATTACTCATCGCTCTCCTACAATGCAAGAGAATGGGAAATAATATTGAACATCAATCGAAAGAACCAATTGATTCTATGCTTTTTCATTTTTCCGCATTTACACCTAAGATTCAGATTATAAAAAATGAATTTAGACCGAAACGTGGGATTACATGGGATTTCCTGCCTTCCATTGCAGTTGTTGTTGCTTATACGATTTGTTGTTATTGGATGAGGTCCTCTATCCAGCTAATTGAAAAGGGAAACAAAATCATAAGAATCATACAAAGGACTCTCGCAATCCCATATAGAGACGTTAATGCCTTCATTCTCTGTGACACAGGCGCGCCCGAATCAGTACTTGGAGACAGTTTGTAGGAGGTCCTCGTTTGGATCCAATATCGGGAAACTTTCCTTGTGGCTGGTGTATCCTTTCTATCTATCGTCTGTTGCATTTCCTCTCCAATTTAGTATCTTCCCATCGTTCATTGGCTGTATTGGTAGATTGTCCTATCGCAAGGAAAGTGTCGTTTATAACTTAGAGGAAGGTTTCCTGCCTCAACCTGCAATCCAATGGAAATGTCTATAATATATATATATATATATATATTTTGATAGTATTTGTATATCGGATATGAATATTTTTATTATTTTACTTACATATTTTTCAACCACCATCACATGTAACACATCTTAATATCCAAAGTGTGTACAATGTACCTTCATTTAAAGATACAATGATATTAGATTTTTACTTATTTTTTCTGGGATAAATTAAAAAAAAATGTATTATTAATCACATTTACATTCACATCGTAGGTAATATGAGATGTTTAGCCATCTTACATTCACATATTTAAAGTGAGCTTTAGAAATTGAATTTTCGATGGCCACTTGTTTTCAGACTTAGTGTGGATAATTTAAAATCAAATAAACTACAGATTCAAAGACTCACATGATTTCGAAGTTTGAGACATTTCCAAGAGGGCCAGGGATTTCTCTTATAAACAAATTGGCATCAAAAAAAATTGTACACTCATCCACGTATAGTTATATGGAAATAGTTCCATATGAATTTCAGACGGTTAGATGCACCTGGAGTGAATTCATTGACATTAAAACATAGTTTCAGGTGTGTATACGTTTACACGTGATTTTCTTTCACCGATACATGTGGGGAGGAATCATGGATTCATGGATTTTGACTGAACATGAATGGAAAAATGATTTTCTCCTCTCATTGACCGTCCTCCTAAAATACACTTAGCCATAGATCTCCCTATGACTTCACACAAAAGTATGCATCCTTTATAAATCTTCCTTTCTAATTATGACTCAAAATGAAAAAGCCAAAAAAATTTAAATATATTAATAAAAACCGTTTTAATAAATTTAAATATATAAATTGTGTGTTCAAGGTTGAGAAAGTATCTGTAAGAGATCATAGTAGCCTTTCAAAAACTAACACATACTACTTGCAAGGATGAAATTTCGGTGAAACCCAATGTGGTGTATACGGGGCCACTCATATTGTCCTATATGGGGTTATTTGCATGCAATCTCGTGAACATATAATTATTGGATAGCAAAAAAATTGCATGGTTTCCTATTTATTGCTTATTAGTATTTGCACTATAATTTCTATAGATTCACTATACTTTATTTTAACACATAAACTTACATTATCTACATACACATGACTTTTGTTCATTTTAGACATACTGAAGTTCTTTTCGGTGTTTCATTTCCCTCGCTTTGGGGGGTATGATAGTTATTTTGGAGATAGAAATGATAAGTTAAACTTTAAAAAGTAAAAAAATTCATAAAATAATATAAAACTTTTATTAAAATAATTTTAGTAATCGCCCTTACCATGAGCAAAAAGAATATCGATAGGAAAAGAGCACAAGGAAGGAAAAATAGTTTTCTGAGAGTAGGACAATGTTTTAAATCTTTTAACAAAGTAACATTTAATTAGTGGATCACTTCAACATATGTACTTTTAGGCACCAAATAATAAAAAGGCATGGAACCAAGATCAATTTTTTTAATATTTTAATGATAAAATGAGCTCAAGGCATTCAAAATCCAATTTAGCAAATGCAACAATAACAACATTCTAGGTTTGTATTCTCCTCTACTAGGAGTGGAAAACATCAAATGGATTACCCATTTGAAAATACATTATAAGCTTTACACCCTTTATCATATGCTATCATCAAAAGAATTTATATTTGAATTAGCATTAGTTTCCTAAATATTTTGCAACTTTGAAGCTACAGTCCAAGTCTTCATTGTGGATTTTTCATTTTCTACCACAACCAAGATGATAGTATCATTTATACTCATGAGGAACAATTTGGCACATCAAGCCTTATAAATTACATGAGATAGAGGAACATTAATAGAAATGTCAAATGTAAGTATACTTTCTCCAAAATCCAAAGTAGATGTAGATTGAATAGGCAAAGAAGATTTACCAAAATTAGATGCATAGGAGTGGATTTGATTCTTCAATCCTTCTTTAGAAACCTTCATTATCAATTTTTTGTTATAAATTCAGACAAGTTAACATAAATTCTCACTCATTTTCCTTTTAGCAGTTTTTATAGTAATAATCCTAGTATCCATATCGACATAAATAATAGAATCAATATATTCAAACTCAATTATATCAAAACAAGCCTTTGGTACTATCAATTGAGTGAAAAATTGTTCCTTGTAGAGAGTTCAATACCCATTCTACAATTTCTTCACTTTCCTCAACAATAGCAGGAGTCGGTTTGTGGAGTATGCATAGTTCTATTCTTAGCAATGTAATGAGAATATAGATAACTTGGAAGGAGGTCTATTCAACATATCAATAATTCTATTATTAATTTTCATTTTGTACTTATTAATAAAATGAAATTATTGAAGATAATATGACCATTTAAGGTTTACTTGTTTGATTGTGAATTCAAAAACATAAAGAAGAGATGATTATACAATGGGTTGTTTCATTACTAAGGATATAATGCCTCAAGTACTTGAGTTCTTGAACCAATGCTTGAAAATATTTGATCCAACATTAATATATAAACAACTAATAGAGTCACCCTAGACCAAACCATCATGTGTCATTCATCAAATACAAAAAAAAAATTGTCATGTCAGCCGTGTTTTTACTTGCATAGAACCAAGTATTCAAATATCATGTTTAATTAAGAAACTAATTAAAATAACTTGACTATAGAAGTAACCAACCATTCAAAATATAACAACATAAATACATCCATACTCAACTATTGATAAAGTTTAAAACATATATTAAGTATATGGATTGAAGCATATCTTGAGTTATAGATGTGAAAGGGCTATATTGTAGAGTATTTTCTACAAATAGAAAGTTCAAACTCAAATTGTGATGGAAATAGAGGACATAGATTTTTACACAACTTCACTTGTAAGAATAAAAAATACAACATCAATGTTTCTAGCTCTATGTGTGTAGTGATTATATTTATGTTAACATAATTGATAGTAGCCAGAATTAGATTTTGATTTCAAGTATATGAAATTTAACTATGTGTGTAGTGATCATCTTTAGTTAACATTAAGTAGATTCTATTGTCAATGTGGTTCCATGAAACAAATTTAGTTATGCCATTTATACTCGTTATCATTCATTTTTCTAGTCACTAGAGTTTCAAGTTTGTTCTTTACTCATTTAGTTTTTTTAGCACATTTTCTCCTGCTTTGGATAAATAGGGTTTATACTTTATTTGACCAGATTTCCTTGAAGATGGATTAGGAACACCCTCTTGAATATATTAATATAGCTTGTACTCATACAGTCCCATTGACCTATTTTGGTCATTTAAGGATAATTTATTTATTTCATCCTATAGAACCGGGTAAACAATCATTTGGGTCTCATCCTTAAGGGGAAATAGTGATTATCCAATCTCAATTACCATTAAACTCACGCACATATAGGATACCTTCTTTCGGCTAGTCCTCCTCTAGTTTGGAAACTCTTGTTATCTAGTACTATTTTTCAATAAATACAACTTCCAAAGAAGTTCCAACAATAGCAGACCGGTGTCCATGCTTAGAATCATGAAAGAAAAATAACTGCTCAAGAAAATGCCAAACTCATATTATATATTGAGCCACTGCAACCAGCATGAAACAAAAAAATAATCAAAACAACCAAATCACAAAATTACAATAATATAGAGCGGCAATTCCAACCTATATTGACCCAAATTGCATAATAACCATTTCATACATCTCACAAGAGACAAACATATGTTAGAGCAAGAGGAGAAGACAATTTGCAGAAAATAACCCAAAACTAGAAAAGTAAAAATTTCAAAAGTTATTCATCCTTCAGAGGAGTTTGACATATTATCAATCCACCAACTAGGGTAGCATTCCTTCATTCTACCTGAATGACATAAATGTGAAAGGTCCAACATTTGGTATAACATAGAGACATTTTCGTGAAATAGTTACCCTACAAACCGAACACCTAATCTGAAGGAACTCCATTATATATAATCCCATTACGAGTGGTTGAGTAGGAAGAAAAATTAATGGTGGATACATAGTCCCTCACAAAGGAAAACATATTAGGACAAGATCAAGATTTGTGGACTAAAGAATATATGGTCCCACAAAGAGGTTATTGTAGTGTACAAATACCTACTTTCATACAAATGGTGAAGATAAGAAAAACTCTTTAAGACACCTTTTCTTTACACTATTAATGTCACTACAAAACGTACTAGTGGGCAAGTTTCCAAATTTTAGTGACCATAAAAATGAATGATAATGAGTATAAATAACATACCTAAATTTGTTTCGTAGAACCACATCTACAAATTTCCTGAAAGATCTTATTTGAGCATAACTCAGGTAAGGTTTTAAAAGGTTTTACCTTATTTATGATGTATTTAGATTGTTTACAATGGGTCTCAAACTTTGCAATACTCAATATCATACATGATGCCATGATAAACCGATGGTTTGGATCCTTCTGTATTCTTTATTGTTCTACTACAATGTTTTACCCAACCAATGTAACTACAATACCAAGTGGAGCTAACTGATCAGTAAATGCTTTCTTCATTTATGGATTTTTGGTTGCAAATCTCATGACTAAAATGTAACTCCATAATTATTAGGCACCCACACCCACTATTAACAACTTTTCAATCATCATGGTATAATTGTTATTTCACTCAAAGCAGTACAAGTGAGCTAGGGAAATATCCAAACACAATAACGTCACTTTTGTCCATAAGGATACCAGAGATAGATTTATGCCCAAAAGAGAACCTAGTTTGTAATAACCTTAAGAAGCATTTTATGGTGGCTAAAAATTCCTCTTCTATGATCTTCATGTGAATAAAGTTGTAATGAAAGTTGATCAAATAACTTAGCATTTTATTGGTTCTGATTGTACCTAGATGAGGACATGTGCAAGTCACAATAATTGTTCATGTTATAGAATTTCTCAATGACAAATATTGTCCATGTAAAACAAAATCACTATGTATAGTTCCTACCATATCCAAAAAGGACATAAAAAAAGACTATTAATACTGAGGGACTTACTTTGATATTCGTATTGCTAAATATTGTAACAACAATCAAAGAATGTATATGCTTAATATTATTTTCATATCAACATTTACATGCATTTTATGTTATGTGGCTATTTTATGCTCTTTCAATAAACAACATCTATAATATAACTACGCTAGCTTGGTACCACTTGGTGAAACTATACGGCCTAGAGGTCATATACAAGTTCATGTACGTTAGTTGCAACACTAAGTAGTAGAAAAAGGTGAGAGATCCTTGAAAGATTAGAGCACAGTTGGCATGAAAACATCCAATAAATTAATTCCAGTAATTGTATGTGTACTTTGCAATATAAGCAAAGTCCTTAAAACAAGGTAATATCAATGTTATGACTTTGGGGATACAAGGATTGTCCACAAAGTTGATATAAGTGTGCCTCCAATAAGAAAAAAATGGTTATATGGGACGAGACAACATGGGGAAATTTGTCACAGAGATTTACATGGGGAATTATTCCCCATGTAATTTAAGAGTTGCACATATTAGTTTCTTTTACTTTTTACCATTGCTTGATGTTTCTGTGAGATGAAAATTAAATTATACAACTGAAAGGAATGGATGAGATAGGGGCATGGGTCAAGTGTTTTCATCTCTAGGTACTATAAGTTTGACCCCTTGTGCACCTGTGATTACATTTAAGTGGAAACAAAATCCCATGAGAATAGAACCTTGGTCAACATGTTAAACTCCTCATTCCCCTCTATTAGACCAAAGTAATGTTAGCAATAATACATTTCTACCTTAAAACAAATCAACTATGGTAGTATTAATTCTCCTTTATTCATCTTCAATTCATATAGTGTTTGTCACACACTACTCACATTTACGATGTTCTCAACGTTGTGGGTCTATGATCTAATATTTATTCCAATGAACCTATTAATGCAATATCATTCTCCATTTCAATTAATTGTTGCAATTGTTTGGTTATATGAATTCTCTGTAAATAGTTGCAATCAACCAATATACAAGAAACATATTATTAGGTTAATGTACTTACAAGTGTAAGTTGAGGATCCTTGAATGGATGGAAATCCCCATGTCTTGTTGATATATTTGAATCCCGACTACTACATTTAGCCAGAAACTTAGAAGGCACAAATTTGATATTTTCTCCAAAATAATTAGGATTTTCTTGAATATTAAGTTGTATATTTTTGGTAGGAAGGCTAATGCCAATATAACTAGGATAAGCAAAATCAGGAGTTCTGACAAACATCATTATAGTGTTTTGCATCAATTCCTTGACCGAAAAGAAAGCAACACCAAAACATATAAGGAGGTTATAGATCCATGTCCCACTATTCTTTCTACCAAAACCTTCAGTCTTCTCACCTATACCTAGTTTGTTCAAATGGGACTTAACCTTCAAGACAAGCTCTTTGTTAGCCCCATTGTCGTTATAGATCTCTAGGTCAATCTTGTTAAAATGAAATTCATGCTTGAAGGAGTGCCCATTTCCTCTAATTAGGTACCATACATCAAGTCTCGTTTTGGGAGTACCCAATTCATCATTCCCTTCATGTGCTATTTTCAACGTACATGAATCCATGTGTCCACTAGAGTATCCTATAGGCCTAGCCATCTGATTCAATCTATGTAAAAATATTTGTCCTTTCCTTCTCGATAACTGACTATCTTATAAACCCCACATGAACCATATTGTTTTTAGTTTGTTATGATTCAAACCCAGGAGTCATAACATTGTTTTAATATCTTTGAATCCTACCCATATGACAGGTATTGTTTTCAATCATACCCAATGAGACATTGGCATTCATCTATAATGTTATGCTCAACCCATGTACTTGTGACTCCCCATGCCTCATAGAAACACAAATTTGGCCCCATTTTTCAACATTTCGCCCTTCTTTAAGTGCTAGATCTTATTGGGCATATATATACTAAAAATATATGGTTTTCTATATACACATGTTGATTGGATCATATTGATAGGGGATGATGTGCTTGTACAATCCTAGATGGCAATTTCATATTCAGTTCTTTCCTTTTTTTAGTTTCTGTGGAAATGGAGAGAACCAACGAATGTTGTTTTATTTAATTCTAAGTTGATCATACCACCACGACCATGCATGAAACCGTGCATACACTCAAGGTTAATGAGAGATAGGGCAGTGTGGAGGGCGATCAATGCTACCTAACTATCAAATTATTGTTGTTTTGCAAGGACCCTTCATTGTATGAAGGGTCCATACAATATTGTAGGGGCCCTTCATGGGTTTCCCCTATATAACATATCAACCCCGACTTCATTCAACATAAATACAAAAACAATTTTAAAAAATGGCTAAACAACATTAAAACTTTTAATGAAAATAATATTTTCAACAATTAATACTAACTTGGATATTCTATTTCCATATCCCTCGTCTTGTGTCATGTGTCTCATCGTAATTCCAACTATATTACCAACAGTGGTGTCTACCGGTTGACCACCCTGCCTACTTCCTATGGTACTCTTCTTCCCTAGGGACCCCCAAGCTGCAACAAGGTTGTGAAGCACAATATCAACACAATTGAAAGTGGAACATTCCACTTTCTGGCCTCCCAACCTTAACCACTTCCAAGGACTAAAATATCCAACGAGGTCACTATAACAATCCTCTCCCATCCAATAGGAGGGAAAATGTAAAAGATCCACGATCGAAAAGATGATCCTCACTCATACCCATGCCTTTCGTTTATAGACTTTTGTAGTTTTTTGTTGCATGTTCATCCATGTGTGCACTTGAGAATTATTTTCCTACATGTGTGTGTGCACTTGAGTCTTAATATTAGTTTAATTGTTTTTCTTATTTTATTCTCCTTAATTAAGGGTGTGTTTTAGTTTATCTTCTCATTAACTAATTCATTGCCTTGTTATGCACATGTTCTTATTTTAAATTAAATTACTATTTATTTTTGGCATGCATGTAATCAATTTATTATTTATAATTTTAAATTATTAATTATCATTTTCAAAATGACTTTTTTCATTTATATTTTATAAATTCTATATTTTAATTTATTTTACCAAGGTTCTATCAAGGGTGCCATGGCTGTACACATGTCATTCAAATATAATTCACAAAGGTTCTATTAAGGGTTGCATGGTCGTACACATGCCCTTCAAATAGAATTCACCATTGTTCTATAAAGGGTGCCATGGTTGTACACATGCCCTTCAAATAGAATTCACTAAGGTTCTATCAAGGGTTCCATAGATGCCCTTCAAATATAATTCACCAAGGTTCTATCAAGGGTGTTATGGTCATACACATTCCCTTCAAATAGACCGTATCAAGACTCTATCAAGGGTTCCATGACCATATGCATTCCCTTCAAATAGAATTTTTTTTCTGCAGTGGAGATGTGTTATGATGATTGAGACCACTTTAACTCAATCCACCTGTATCCTATTGAGAAATTAATGACCACTAAGGAGTATGGATAACACCTTGTTGTGTTCCACTCAATCAAAACCTCATTAATGACCAAATTTGTGGCCTACCTTCATGACAACATGATTTGATGAGAAAAACACTCTCTCACTTTTCAACCCGTCACATGGAAACATGCTCTATGTATTGCATACATTACCCCATAAAACCATGTTAGCCATGTGTGGATTGAATAGTAATCATGATCACGTGCATGTACACATGTGATCCATGTGCACCAAATATCTCATTAAAAATAATCAAAAATCAATTTATCACATTATATCACCTAATATCATATTCAAGCTCACTCTAGATCCCATGCGACATTTACGCCACCTTACGTTAATTTACACCTTTTCTCTCCTATCACACTTGGAAGAACTTGTCAAAGCATATGACAATCTCTCTCTCTCTCACACACACACACACACACATATATGGTTTAGTCATTATATATAAATCCAAATGTTTAAGCATTATCAAAGTGTCTAAGAAAATGGGGCACTAGGATAGATCAAGAAATTGTTTATGCATAAGTGTTTTTGCACATAAGTAAAGGTGAAATTCCTTAGCATAATAATATACATGAGCCTAACTATAATGAGGCATTACATAGGGACACTTACGTTGCAAAAAAATCAAGTTCATTTCTTATTTAAGCTTCTTCACACTAAATTCTAGCAAGCGATTCTCTCTAAACTTTCAACAGTCATTGTGAATAATTCTCAACTTTAAGCTATTTTTGTCTTTCTAGGTGTTTAAGTGAATGTTTCCCCTTTGGGAAAACGAAATCATTTTCCTTTTTCATTATAAATTATCTTGGTGTAGATTGGGAATTTAACTTAGTGAGAGTGCCTGGCCATTATTACAATAATTGTTTTTTGGGGGAAGAGAATTCAAAGTCAAGTTGGTCTAGTATATTTTGAGCATTTGAGCTTATGCATCAAAATAAAAATATAAGCCATACTGCCCTACATTGTAATAAGAGTATTCCCTAATTAAAGCTCTGAGTTAAAAATGGTTTTAATATCATGTGTGTGTATATAGTTTCCTTGTTATAAGACTACTAATCTATTTGAAGTAGACTAGTATATGTTTTCAAATAATTATCATCCTTCCTGTTTTTTTGTTTTTTTGTTTTTTTGTTCTTTTGTTTTTTTTTTATTTGTTTATTTGAAAAATCCTACCACCATTGTTATTCATAAAATAAAATTAAGTTTCGGCATAAAATCAAATAGCTTTTTTTTTCTGTTTATTTGAAAAATCCTACCACCATTGTTGTTCGTGAAATAACATTAAGTTTGTGCATAGAATCAAATAGCTAACATGCATGCACTACCTTTTGTCTCTACACATATCATTGTACTTGAAATAATGGAGATGTTAGGTATAGCTGTTAATCCATTCTCCATTAAGGGGAAGACTTGAAATAATGGCGAATTAATGAGACAGCTAGCTGAACTGTAGATTAATTAACACAGATCCTATTTCTGCGGTGGTTATTGTAACCGTTTTCTGAGTTCTTCAGTCAATAAAAGTGGATCGAGATACTCTCCGTAATGCAGTGGTTTTCCAATCTGCTTTCTGATTTCACTGCTCTGTTTTTCAATTTGCCCTGTTTTAACTTGGTATCAGAGCTGAGTAGTTTGGGGATTAGTCTTTCGTTGCTTGGAAGCAGAAGCTCAAAGACGTGAGAGCAGATCCGTGGTGAAAGAGCAGTGGAACTGAGCTATCGAAAGGAGAAGTCGTGCTGTGCACATTGTCATGCCAGAAGGTTTTACTGTGAGTCTGTGCTGTAAAGGGAGAGACTCATAACCCTCGTGGCTGTGAAGTCCAATCTGTGATCGCTGGACTGAGAATAATCTGTGTGAAGCGCCCATTTTGAGAATCTCTGTATTGGGTGCTCAAAATCCCGAGAGAAAAGAAAAACTTGAACCACTGACTCACGATTTGAAGAGCCTAATTGGAGTGCCGATTGAGGCTAGATTGCTTGGATCTGCTGACAGAATTTAAAATCGCTGTGTTGATTCGTTGCTGGAGAAAACGTGGAGAGACTGCAATCTCAAGAGACTACTCGCTGGGCATATGTGCTGAGTCAATTCTGCCTGCAACTTCTTCTGAAGTGTGGAGTAGTGTGTACCTGGGAAATTTTATTGAAATCGCTGTCTGCAAGAGCTGAGCTGAGCATAGCCAGCGTGGAGGTAATTTTTTGGCTACGATTTGATAAATTTAATTTGGTAAATTTTTTGCTATCAGGGCACAGATCTGAAGAAAACCCAGATAGATCTAAGAAAACCCAGATCTGAAGAGACCCGTCCAAGCTGAGAAGAAGCCTGCACTGGGATTTCATTGCTGAGATGTCAAATCCATTGGCAGAGACCTATCTGAATGAGGCAAACAAATTGGATGGCTCGAATTTCATAAACTGGAAATTCAAAATGCAGACCCTGATGGAAGGCTATGGTGTCTGGTCAATCACCAATGGAGATGAAGCGAAACCTGTAGCAGCTGCAGGTGGAACAGCGGCACAAATTCAAGACTGGGATAAGCGCGAGAACAAAGCCAAGGTATTGTTACGAATGTCTGTTAAAGGTAGTATTATTCCACATATCAGAGAAGCTAAAACTTCTGCTGAAACATGGACAAAACTTAAAGATCTGTATGAAACTAGCAATACAAACCGTCTGCTTTTCTTAAAAACTAAATTGCTAGGCATGAAGATGGATGCAAATGAGTCTGTTAGTTCATTCTTGGGTCGTCTCAAAGAAGTGAAAGATAAGCTCGGAGACATAGGAGAAAAGGTCTCCAACACTGATCTCGTAACAATTACATTGAATGGTATGCTAGAGGACTACCATGTGTTTATAACAGGTCTCGCAGCAAGGGAGAAACCTCCTACTTTTGAAGAGCTGACACGTATTTTGCTGCAAGAAGAAGAAAGGCGTGGGAACTTTAAGCCTCAAGATTCAGGTTTGGCATTGTGGTCAAATAAGAGATCTTCGAGAGGGAGATTAGGAGAAAGAGGTAGAGGAGGCAGGTCATCACAGAGTAGAGCTCCTCAAAAACTAAATCAAGGTATGCCATCTAACAGGAATGAGTTAAAAAGTTGTTTTTATTGTGGTTGATCTGGACATCTTATTAAAGACTGTTATAAGAAAAAGAATGATGAGGCAAGGAATAGACAACCTAGAAAACATTCAGGTCATTTTGCTGAAGACTCTTCACCACATGATCTAAAATTGTTTATGGCTAGACATGAAATTGCTGATGAGATTTCTGAAACACCAAACTTTGACTCAAGGGATCTTAGACTGTTTGTGTCTAATGCTGCTTTATCTGCTGAAATTGATGATATTGATGCTTGGTTTGTTGACTCCGGAGCATCGGTGCATATGAATTGTAATAAGAAGTGGTATACTAACTATAAAGAAACACAGAATGGTGCTAGTATATATCTTGGTGATGACCATGCTTATCAGATCAAGGGATACGAAGATATTCCAGTGACATTGCCAAATGGTAGTGTTCGTCGCATTCGCAGTGTGGTGTATGTGCCAGGGATAAAGAAAAATCTGATATCTGTGTCTACTATTACAGATCAGAATTTGAAGGTTGAATTCTTCAAAAACTACTGCATAGTGAAGGACTTACTGGACCAATACAAAACTCTTGCAAAGGGAGTCAGAGTAGGAGGCCTATACAAGCTTGATGTTACTAGTAAAGAGCATTACGCATTAACTTCTGCAATCATGCCAACAGAGAGTCTTTGGCATCAAAGGTATGGTCACATCAATCATCCAGATTTATTGTTGTTATTGAAGCATAATATGGTTGAAGGACTTCCCATGTTAAAAAATGTGAACATTCCTTCTGAAGGATGTGCATTAGGAAAGATGCACAGAAATGAATTTCCTTCTAATCCTGATAAGACAAAAACAAATGTGTTAGATCTTGTGCATAGTGATGTTTGCGGGCCTATGCAGACTAGATCCTTAGGAGGTGCATTTTATTTTCTGCTATTTATTGATGATTGCACAAGATACACATGGGTTTACTTTCTTAGAAGAAAGAGTGATGTTTTTGAGTACTTTAAGGAGTTCCGAAACATGGTTGAAAAACAGACAAAAAAATCCATTAAAATCCTTCGTTCAGATCAAGGGGGAGAGTATAAATCAGGGGACTTCAACAAATATTGCAAAGATAATGGTATAGTACAGCAGTTTACAGTACCCGGCACTCCACAGCAGAATGGATTTGCTGAAAGAAAAAATAGAACTCTCGTAGAGTGTGCACGCAGTATGATGAAAGGTAAGAGTCTCTCAAATACCTTCTGGGGTGAAGCCATAAATACTGCTGTTTACCTAAAGAATAGAAGTCCAACTAGGAGTCTTGATAATATTACTCCTTTTGAAGCTTTGTATGGTTTCAAACCAGTAGTTCAGAATTTGAAAGTTTTTGGGTGTACAGCTTTTGCACATATTCCAAAGGAAAATAGGAAGAAACTGGATGCTAAAGCCTTTAAATGTATCTTCATAGGTTACTGTTCTCAATTCAAAGCATATAAATTGTTTGATCTTTCTACTCACAAGGTATTTGCAAGTAGAGATGTACTCTTCCATGAACAGGAAACAGAAATTTTAGAGAACAGCAACCAAAGCCATGAGGAATGGCATAAAGTTCTTGATGAACCAGTTCTTGATGAAGGGGTTACACAAGAACAACAAACTGTGCCAAACATACAAGAACAACATCAACAGCAAGAGGGATTCAGTGATACAAATAGTCCAAGCTCAACTAGTGATGAAGACAAAAGTTCACACAGCGAAGATGAAGGTAATCAACAGCTAAGAAGATCTTCAAGACAGGTTCGAGCTCCTGAAAGGTACGAAGACTATGCCCTTATGAGTAGCATTTCGAATGTACATGAACCCATTAGTTTTGATGAAGCTAATGTACATGATGAATGGAGAAATTCAATGGAGGAGGAATATGAATCAATAATGCAAAACAATACCTGGGAATTGACTGAATTGCCTAAACATAAAAAGCCAATAGGATGCAAATGGATATACAAACCCAAGTTTAAATCAGATGGTAGCATAGACAAATATAAGGCTAGATTGGTGGCAAAGGGATACTCACAAACAGAAGGTATTGACTTTGCTGAAACATTTGCACCTGTAGCTAAATTGAATACTATCAGATTATTGATTGCCTTAGCTACAAAGTATAATTGGAAGCTAAACCAATTAGATGTTAAATCTGCCTTCTTGAATGGTGAGTTAAAAGAGGAGGTGTACCTTACTCAACCTGAAGGGTTTGTGGAAAAAGGGCAAGAACACTTAGTGTGTAAATTAAAGAAAGCATTGTATGGACTAAAATAGGCACCTGGGTCATGGTATGAGAAGATAGACTCTTTCTTTCTTCAACAGGGATTTATGAAGAGCAAGAGTGATCCAAATCTATATATCAAATGTGATGAGTAGGGGTATATAGTATTGATTTCTGTATATGTTGATGACTTAATAATTACAGGAAATGCAGAGAATCTGATTGATGAAATCAAGGAGCAGCTGTCACAATTTTTTGATATGAAAGATCTGGGTGAGCTTCATTACTGTCTAGGCATTGAAGTTTGGAGGAATGCAGGTCAAACATTTGTTTGTCAAAGTAAGTATGTCAGAGATGTACTTCAGAGATTTACAATGGATCAGTGTAAATAATCTACTGTTCCCATGCAGCAGAATGTGAAACTCTCTTGTGCTGATGATTCAAAGGAGGTGAATGCTACAATGTACAGACATATGGTGGGTAGTTTGAATTATCTCACCACAACTAGACCTAACATTGCATATTCTGTGAGTATGCTCAGTCAGTTTATGGCAAAACCTCAAGAAAGCCATTGGAATGCAGCAAGGACGGTACTCAGGTATCTAAGAGGAACACTTGACTTTGGTATTAAATATACTGATGCTTCTGTTGTTGAGTTGACAGGTTATTCAGATTCTGATTGGGCTGGGAATCCGGATGATCGAAGATCAACCACTGGATATGCATTTAGCATAGGATCTGGAGTTGTTTCATGGAGCAGTAAAAAGCAGCCTACTGTATCTCTGTCCTCTACTGAAGCAGAATACAAGGCCCTGCGTGCAGCTACCTGTGAAGTTGTTTGGCTGAGAAGACTTCTTCAAGATGTCGGAAAAGAACAAAAGGAACCTACAGTAATCAAATGTGATAACCAAAGTACAATCAAGTTGGCAAATAATCCGATCTTTCATGCAAAGACAAAGCATGTTGATGCTCAGTATCATTTTGTTAGAGAGAAGCTACAATCCAATGAAATAGATCTCATATATTGTAATACTTGTGAAAATACTGCTGACATTTTCACAAAGCCTCTCGGAAAGATCAAATTTGAATTGTTTAGGGAAATGTTAGGTGTAGCTGTTAATCCATTCTCCATTAAGGGGCGGACTTGAAATAATGGAGATGTTAGGTATAGATGTTAATCCATTCTCCATTAAGGGGAAGACTTGAAATAATGGCGAATTAATGAGAAAACTAGTTGAACTGTAGATTAATTAACGCGGATCCTATTTCTGCGGTGGTTATTGTAACCGTTTTCTGAGTTCTTCAGTCAATAAAAGCGGATCGAGATACTCTCTGTAATGCAGTGGTTTTCCAATCTGCTTTCTGAGTTCACTACTCTGTTTTTCAATTTGCTCTGTTTTAACTATTGTGCTCCGAGAATACATAATTTTTTTCATACATTTCAAACCATAGTCAAACATCGTTTGTTCTCCCGATTTACACAGATCATTTATTCACTAATGTTCATGATACTATTTTCTTTTACCAACCATAACAATCCATAAAACCATTTTTTTAAAACATTTTATATGATATGCACTCTTCTTATGGTTACATAAAACCTATAAAACCTTACATATCTCATATTAAAAAATTAAAGTACTAAAACTTTAAAATATAATATTAATTTCAAAGTTAAAAAAATAACTTTAAAAAATCAAAGTTTTGATAATAATCCTTCACCCAAACCTACTCAATTCCAACATCCTTAATTGAGTGCCTCGGGAAACATCAATCCAACTCCTTTCAATTCGAAATCTCATGAAGGAGCCCTTTAAAAAAAAATTAAGAAAAAAATTGAATATAAATTATAATAGAGTTTTAAAAGTTTTTAATATTTTTATAAAGTTTTAAAAGTTTTTAATATTTTTATAAATACTTTATTCATTACTATGAAAAATAGATTAGAAGAAAAATATATTTAAAGAAATGATAAAGTTGAAATAAATAAAGTAAACCTTATCAAGGCATAAAAAATAAATATTCGTAAACCTTTAATTAATAAAACATTAAAAAATTACTCCATGGAAAAAGAATCAAACTTATCTAATAACCATCATTAAAAAAACATAAAAGTCAACAAGTATATAAGTCAGTCTTTTAGAATCATGTCCTAAAAATTATGGAATAAATAATTCTATTTTTTAATTGTTTGAAATGGAATGTTCGAGTTGTCCATGTTCAAATTGTAACTCTGATAAATTCGACAGATTCGGAAATCGTGTAACAGAGTTTTTGAATGTTTAAAGTAAAGTTTAGCAATATTGCAATGTATAGAAAACAGAACGATCCAATTAAAGATTAATCCACGTCATCAAATGAAATAAAATATAATCATAAGGAAACATTAACCCAAAAGAAAATACAGAAAATTATTTTTTTAAACAAAAATGCAATATTATCCTACCAAATCGTCAATCTAGTACGATTTATTACACAACCACCAAAGCCTGAACCATGAACGTCCACATAGTAAAACTTATTACACAGCTTCCAAAAGACTGAACCATGAATGTGATAAATGTAATTTATTGTACCGTTCTGCTCAGTACCCCCACCCATGGGCCATAGAAAGGAAGCTAAAAGAAAGTTGAGATATTGTGAGCAATTTTAAAGTTTGTTTGCCTAGCAACTCAATATTGAATAATTTCAAAATAACGCTCAGGTCTGTACATTTTTTGGATTTTTGCATGATGCAAAATAACGCTTTCTCTTCGTAGGCTATCGTGCCACCTCTTTCTGCACGCAACGTATGCTCCTACAAAAAAAAATTATCATGATTTTCTGGCACAATTGAATGGACTCCGATGGGCAATGGCACTTCATGGTGGAATGGCTAACCCTGTTGAAAGCCCTGGCCAACGCAGGACTGATCGTTCTTTAACGAATGCGAAGTTCAAATGGAACAGGAGTGCCTCCACAAGTTGCTCACTGCCCTCTGAAGATTTAGTGTTTGTTCTGAAAAGAGTGTTGGGGATGGAGAAGGAGAGCGAGGGGGAGCCGGAGATGGAGATGCGTTCGGTGCTTGCCATTGAATTTTTACAATTGCAGGGGATTTAGAACAATCAAATCTTAATTGTAAATCATTTTAGGGAAAAGACTCCTTTCTTGTCAATTTTCTGTTCCAAACTCTCTATAATATTTGCAGAATTCTTGCACTTTTTCTTTGCAGAAGGAGCTCGAATTTGAGAGATTTCATTCATTGTTTTTTTTTCTTTACGCAATTTTTAAAAAAAATTGGCTCCCAATATACACGATCCTTCAGACTCATCGGTTTATAACCAACATTTCTCGGAACGGATTGACATACATAATTATTTTGTCAAACAAACAGAAGGTAACAAATATGGTAGTTGCACGGGGATCTCTCCAGCGCAAGAGAGACTGAAATATTTCACCCTGTTTTGCCAAGTCTCCGACCACAGTCTATATTCTGCCTGCAACACTCCTCAACCATTGTAACGCATCCTCACAATCTCATAACCCCTTGAAGTCAGGAAAGTGTCTCTGATTCCTCATCAAGTTCATCAGGATGCACCACCTCGGCATGGGAGAGGCCTTTCTGAGCGTGATTGTTGAGCGTAAAACTATGAATATTGAGCTCAAGTCATTCAAGAGCAGGGTCTCTTTCGACCCAACTGCTTCAAGGAACTCTTTCGGCGGGCTCCTTTGGAAAGTAGTTCAACCTTTACCTTTACAATTAGCATGCTGGTGGTTTACAAGGGATCTCTCAGATATTTGCTTGTGCGTCGACCTACGAGGCCAACAGAACCCTCTGCAAAATGGTAGCACCATCATTTCTTATGCTCCTCTGTTCTTAAGTTTTTCAAATGTGCTTCTATTCTCCGAGAGAATTTTATTTGAAGATTTGAATAGATTGATGACTTCAAATTCTTTGTGTTGCATCACTAGAGAAGGGGATCCATTCTTCGTGCTCTAGAGGTTTCCTTCCATTGCGATGAGTCCAAATCCTACCAATACGTATTCCAAAATTTTCCGTCCATTGCGCTGCGTCCAAATCCTGTTTACTATGACATAAGAGGGTTTTTCTGTGATTAATGGAAACTGAATAAATACTCGTGTTCTATGGAAGGCGAGGCTGAAGAACGCATCGATTTAGGGTTACGACGAGGATACACTCATACAACAAACAAAAGGACTCTACAACAACACGATTTATGGAATTGAGGAGGAAGATTAAGGTGCTCCACCTGCTAGCCTTTCTTAAGCACCTCCTTTCTCCTGTTTCTAAGGTCGCTTCTCAGATCTTACAGTATTTTTGCAAGGTACGATTTTTGAATGATGAGGGAAGGCCATTATTAACTGCATCTGCCATCACAAAGACATTGTGCTCCTCCACTCTCTGATTTCTCTAGAGAGTTTGGGGTTGCTGTAGAGCCAACCGAAACATTGTTGTTGTCTTTGAGAGCGTTCCATCAGATTTATCCCACCGCTAAGGGAACCTTTCATCCTTCTCAAGCAGTTGTTCACTGTATTTGTCTACGTTTTTTCCTAATCTTGGAATTTATCTCTAATATCAGTTGTTCACTGTATTTGTCGACATTTTTTCCTAATCTTGGAATTTATCTCTAATAGCATGTGGCTCTTCGCATGACGCAACTGACTTTCAAAGAAATTTTGGTTTTCATCCATGGAAACCACACTGTGTATCTGTTGGATGAGAGGAGACATACTAACAATGCTTTTTTTTTACGGCATCTGCTGCACGTCTAATAATGTAAGTAGCCATAGCTTAATTTGTAGCAGAGAAATCAGAAAGCACAATATAACTATGAACCATATTAAAAAAAACGCAGTCATGTGTTGCATCTAGGGAAGAAAGAATTTGAGGAGTGTTGAATGATTACACTTTATAAAGAGAGAAATAATTATGTCAGGACTATGTTTGTGTTGATTCCCTCCCCGGCACAGAAAGTAGAAACAATATTCTACTTTCTCTAATATTGTGTCTGTACGAAAGGTTTGTAGTTCATTTGGGCTTTATTGTACTACTTTCTCCACCTTCTCTAATATTGTGTCTGTACGAAAGGTTTGTAGTTCATTTGGGCTTTATTGTATTACTTTCTCCACCTTCCTCCCGTGGTGGACCTGGGGCACTGCAGGTGTCAGCAATGGGCTCTGATTGAGTTGATTTTTTAAGGAATGAAAAAGCCAGTGGCTGCTTTGGCAGTGGCAACCGTTGTTGTCTTTCTCTCATTTATTCACAAACATGAGCTGGAATGGGAAATTCCATACTCCATAGCAAGGGTTTCCTTCAGCTCTTTCTGTTATTGGTTTCATTTTACAATTTATCTTTCACAGCAAAATCTGGGCTAGATTTTCATCGCATATATTTTTATGGTACTCTCTCTTCCTTGTTTCAATTCAATTTTGTTTTTTCATGGTGGCATGATTGCTCTATGTAATACCAAATATGAATCAAAGTTTTTTTTGCTTTGAAAACATTTTGTGTGTACGTGCTCTATTATTTTGGATTTTCATGGCCTATAATTTCATGGTACGCTCTCTTCCTTGTTTCAATTCAATTTTGTTTCTTCATGGTGGCATGATTGCTCTATGTAATACTAAATATGAATCAAAGTTTTTTTTTGCTTTGAAAGTAAGTGCTTTATTATTTTTCCATGTCTTATTAAGGTTATCAATTCCATGAATTATGGTTATCGGTTCCATTAAGTAAATAATGTATAGTGTCCATGGAATAATGGATAACTGAATGTTTATAATAAGCAAAGATTTCAGCATCTTTTTGTTTTAGAAATGAATAGTTTAAAAATCATTAGGTAACAATGGTAGCCAATCAAATCAATTGAGAGTAGATATGCTTAGCCTGCTAACTAGCTGATAGCACAGTCCAATAAAAGAGCTCAAATAGTAAATTTTTAAAAGTAATTCTACTCGTATATGCCACTGTGTTACCCACATTCTCGATAAATTCAAGTAAAATATGGTGCCTGAAGTATAACATGACTTATTTGAATGGAGTGGTAGTTTTAAGAGCACGGAGATACATTTATCCATAGGATCGATTTTAGTCGAATAGTTTGTTAGATGTTCCTTACTAAGTAGAGTGGAAATAGATAACAGTCCCTAAGATGTTTTAAGAGTTCTCTGCTTGGACAGAAGTATCCATTCAAACCCATTTTCTTTCCAAACACGATAGACTTCACATTATTTTAGTGTGTGTACGGAAATATGTAACTTTGATGTATGCCTAATTTTCAGTATGAAGTTTATTTTAGTGTGTGCATGGAAATATGTAACTTTGATGTATGCCTAATTTTCAGTATGGAGTATTTTGGTTAGAGACAATCGATAGGTGGTAATAGGTGTGAGATGAATATCTTTTGATTTTCTAATATTTTGAAAGGATGGAAGGAATTATTTGGCATATAACTTTGTTGGATGTTAGATGTAATGTTGATTTGTTATGGAATGGTTTGCAATTTTGTTAGGGGATACTGAACTTTGGGTTTTATGGTTATTTGTATAAGAGTTCAAATAATGAAAAGGAGAGATTTAGATGATGGTAGATGGCAATGTTGATAAGAGCTTTAGGTCCACTCACAAGATGATTTCCTAACGACCTGTGATTGTCAAATTCTCTTTGTCTCCCTTTGTGTAGGATAATGGTCACACAAAACATCCATATTCGCAATGAAAATTATAGTCCAATCACATGTTAATATTTATATGGATAAGCGTGAAGGTGTTGTTCCTGCAAAATCATTTTTGTCATGGTCACCAAAGTTGGATTTTTATACTTGCATGCTTCTCAAGTAATGACTAAGGTCTCCCTAATGATGAAGAGGTTATTGTCTATAGAGGGATGTCATAGAATGGGTACATTGTTGGAACAAGTTCAACCCAAACTTATATCTTGCATTCAACATGTATTTAGTTACAATTTTGTCCAGAATTTCATGGCAGGACCAACAACACAATCAATGTGAGCATATCAATGGGCTTCAGTAGCTTTCCAATGCCATCATCTTCATTTGTGCAAAACAATATTCTAATTGGTAGAACTTCTTCTATTCCTTTAAATGTTAGTGAATCTCTTCCAGTATCACATATTACAGCTGTTGGTTGATCTAGGACATCATCTTATACTAGTCCATGACCAAATTCAACTTCCTAAGTCTAGCAAGGTGATATTGAAGGTTTGAAAGGGAAACTTATACAGGTTGTAAATACCCTTGAAGGAATCCTGATACACGATAGGAACTATATATACCTTTGAAGGAAGCTTGCTACTCAACATAAACTATAAATACCATTGAAGGAAGCTTGCTACTAGACGATATTCTAGAAAAATATCATAAACTATTTGGATTACCTTTATATTGGGTTGAATATGGTTCTTTTAAATTGGTTAATATAATTAAAAATGCATCGGATGCTTTCTACATAGAAGGAAAAAGGAATAGGAAATTCTTATGTTTAAGAGAATCTGCAACTGCCTCACATACCCCTTTTTTTAATTCCTATGACTATCCAAATAATGTGTAATAACCATTTTGTGGGTTTTGACTTTTTCTTATTAATCCGATATAAGGAGCGACGCATTTTCCAGGATGCAAGTTTTACAGTGTGGAATAGAATACACAATACAGTGTGGAATCACAGGGATGAATCTGTACATTAGGTTTTCTTGCTTCACTTGGGATTCCACGGGGATGAATTTGGTATCCTTGAAGGGCATGTAGAATTTTTTGGATTTCATTCAGGATGAGATTCTTGATATGGATGTTATTAATGTTTCTAGTGAGTTTTCCTATTGTAATTCTGATTGGTATTTGAATTTTGGCTCATACCTATTTCATGTTTGGTAAAATCTTTTCTCCTTGTTTTAATTTGTTTGGGTTGGATTTTTGTTTAAATGCCAAATTTTTGGTATGTGGTCAAGAATTTATGTGCAGACAAGAAACCCACAACTATGAATTGGATTGTAGGGAATTATAAAAACAGTAGTATGTGAGGCTTTCATTACTAAGCCTGTTGTTAGGAAGGTCTTGAAGATTACTATTCCATCTTTTTTGGAATTGGACATGCTCAAAGACTTAACTAGATCTGCACTAGATGGTTCCATGGGGGGTTTCAATGCCCATGCATCCAATATTTTCTTTGTTGTATTCATTGCAACAAGCCAAGGTCCTTCCCAAAATATTAAGATTTCTCATTGCATTACAATTATGGAGGTTGCCAATGGCAAAAAGGATTTGCATGTATTAGTCATAATGCCTTGTAATGAGGTAACAAAATATCCAATGACTTTAACTTTCGATTTAACTCACAACTATGATACCAAAGGAAAAGAATTATGCTTGTATGGTTGATGTTCTTGGTCGTGTTGGGAATCTAGACGAGGCACATGATTTTATCCTCAATATGCGTATGCAACCCAATGCTAATGATTGGGAATCCTTGCTTGGTTCCTGCATGATTCATCGTACTGTTGTGCTAGCAGAATGTGTGGCAAAGCACCTGTTTGTCCTCAATTCCCAAAATTTGAGATATTATGTTCTTTTATCAAACACATATGCTACGACAGGTAGATGGGATGATGCAACAAAGGTGAGAATAACCATGAAAGAGATGGGATTGAAAATGACACCAGTTTGAAACTTCATTGAAGTAAATAACAAGGTACATGCATTCTTAGTGGAAGACACCACATCCTTAATCTAAAAAAAACCATCAATATTATGAATACTAGCTGAGCATAGCATTGAGATGATAGTTTATGCATATAATACAAATTTTACGCCTCATATTGTTGACAAGGTGGTAGTAGAACACATGCTTTGCATTCCTAGCTATCCCTTTGGGATTTTATTAGTACAAGCACTGAATTTGCCATCCGCATAAGAAAGAAACTTTGTGGAGGTCATGATTGGATTAGTGTGACTAAGTTTGTCTACAATATTGGAAAGAAAAAAATTATTGTCAGATATGCAATTGCAAATAATTTCTATCATTTAATTGATATAGTATATTCCTATAGGGATTACTACTGATGAGAACAAATTTCTGCATACTACCGAACTTGAATTAGCATCCTAGAAGAACAACATAATATAGATATAGACACTTCCAAATTAGATAAGTCTATTTGTTTGAGGTGGTGGTGCATTTTCCTAGAATGGATGAATGGTATTTAAAACTGATACCAATAGTTTATGTAATGTAAAGTGTAATTGTTGATATGCCACAACATACTTTCATATGATGAAAAGTTTGAAAACGTGATTGCAGGTATGGTATTATACTACATCCAAGCAGATGTTTCTTCAATTTGACTTGAAAATATTGAAGCAAGGAATTCTTCACAACTCTTGTTCGACATATTAGCCTATGGAAAAGCAATTATTCTCTTCAACTTAGAACTTAAATCTTTAGAATGAAGATTGACATAGAATGCGTAGGTGGAGGAAACATTACCATACAGTCCAAGAATTAAATCATCATTTTGTTTAAGTAATCCTGGATTATTTTTAGATCTGTGAAAACATGAAATATTTTGAGAATGCTAATGAGCTTTTCATCAGCATCCAAGACATATGTAAATCAAGATTCTGATAACAACTATATAGATCGATTCTAGTGTCATTTTGTATTATTCATGGATGTGAATAACTCAGTTGAAATAATTATGTATGGAATCAGGATATATTTCACAATTGGTCAATGGTCTTCTTGCTATTAAGAACATTAATAAGTTGGATGCATGTTATTCAATGCAATTTCAATAAAGAGACAAAGTCTTTGACAAGGTTTCCTTGCAAGTTTCCACATGTAATGAAAGAGAGACTTTCCAATGCAAAAGTATAGAGACAGAGACTTTGATGGGGCTCTTTCAAACCAATCAAATTGAGTAATAAGATTACTAAAAAATCCATGAAACAAATGGAATTGTTCAGATTAATTCAATCGCCCACTTTACAATATTATATTAGATTAGATTACAAGGCGGTGGGATGGAAAACAAATGGATTACAAACAATGTCCTACCAACATTGCACCAATGTATTGAGCTAAACTCTCGAGACTTACTGTATTCTGGTAATAGGGAAAGCACGTTAAATTTAATAGTTTTTCATTGGTAGAAAGGGTCTTAACTTAAGAGGAAATTATTGGCTGGTAATTCAAGTGTTTGTAATTTGTGATAGAGAAGCATATTTTGGAATTTTGACTGTAGGCATTATCAAGTTAGGGATCATTTAGTTAGCATTTGATCCGATTCTTTCCAGCATTTCACTCTATTCTAGAAGTTGGGAAAAACAAGTTAAATTTAAATTTTTTTTGTCAACATGAAGGGAAAATTTCCTCGATTATTGCATCATTTAATTGTGAGTAGATATGAAGCGTGATAATTTTGATGAGGGGTGGTTATAGAGGTTTTCTTTATGTGAAATTAATGAGAATGTAAGGTCTTAAGGTCTCAATGATTTCTGTTTGTGGTATTGTTTGCACTGTGATTTCACTTTTAGTTTGTTGGTAGTGCTAGAACCTGGAATATACCTTCGAAAGGAGTAAGTGGATTTTCCTTTTCCAGGTTGCTTTGGGTAGGTTTTCTATTTTTTCTAGTAGTTTTGGATAGAAAATATGTATTTTATTTTAGAGGGTTTTATCCATATCATAGGGAGAGCTCAAGGATAACTTATGAATTTTAGTCTTACTATTTTTTCCATAATTTTCCATAAGGGAACTAAGCTAGTGTCAACAAGGATTGTGACAAGCTATAAAATTGTGAGTATCCATATGAAGAAGTAAGAGGAAAAACAAGAGGAAATGGAAACCCATTTCAAAAAACAGACTTAGAGATATGACAAATTTTCTATCCACTCAAAAATTTATTACAATATTATCTTGGGAATTGGGAATTGCTCAAAGCCTCTAATCTACAAGCTTTGTAAAAGATTGGGCTATTGAAAAGGATTCTATGTATCATGAAACAATTGTTTGGTAAGCACAACATAATATTTGTGAATAACAAGGCCTTAAAAAATATAATATATCAATGAAGAAACTTACAAGAATTATAAATTTAGTCATAAATTAGTTTTTTTTTATAAATTATTTACTTACATTTTATTTATAAGACAAGATTTCATACTTATAACAATTATAATATACTATAACACTTTAAAAAATGTATAAAGCAATTTTATATGTTTTATAACACTCTAAAAGATGTTGCATGACGCTCTAAAAAAGTGTACAGCAATTTTAGAGCATTATAAAGAACAATATTGCAAATTTAGTGGCAGAAAGAGATTCAAACGTGGATAGGATTTTCTTGTGGACATATTCATGATATTCGTTGATATCTATCTAAACAATAAGATGACATATAAAATATTTAGAGAAAAAAAATGATGAAAGTATATTACTTATTTTATATCTTGTAAAAGGAGACTTACTGGTTCTATTAGATTCTAGAAGTCTTATTCATATAAGTATATTCTCTTTGATGTACTAAGTATATATTATTTATCCAGTTTAGATAATGTTGTTTTCAGTATCAAATTTCTAGTGATTAATACAAGAAGTAAACAACATTCACACTCCTTAATTAGAAGTAGTGGAGACAAATGTGACACATAGTTAAGGTAGTTGACGCCTTTGGTTCTATATGTTAATGGAGTCATGTGGATAGCCATTTATCAATCAAAGTTAAGATAAGTCATATCTTAGATTTTATGGGTACGTTGTTATTATGTTACAAACACTACTTTCTTCAAATATGCAGTTGGGATTTTACATGGGTTTTCATTGCAAACTATGTTGGGATGTTGTCTTCCTCCTTTTGATTCATTGCATTCCTTGTGTGATTATGTCATTGCAATATTATCCAAGAAGGTGTTGCAACTTGCATAGAAGTTTGTTTTCACGCATTTTTTTTCTTGTAACATGAAAGAAGAATTGAATATGTTGGACAGATTTGAACATGTATGGAAATATTACAATATAATAAGTTCCTCAAATGTGATCTAAGTCTAGAAATAACATAATTCAATTGTGACCTTTGCGCTTGATTTTGGTTGAATGAAGGGCTTGGGTATAACAATGTATCAAGGTTTGCCTTTATAAAATGGAATCTAAACTTTGTGAAGTGAAACAATAGAACAAACCAAGTAGTAATATGAATTTAGTAAGATCATCTCTTGGGGAGCATATCTGTGTGTTTAATATTTCACATGCTCAACCTGGGAAAAGGGCTTGGAATTACATAATCTAAGTAGCTCTGGTATTTTAAGACCCATGCCAATATGCTTTCCTAATCCAGATATAATGAATACTTTAACTTATCTTTTCTATATGAATTTTTATTAAAATACGTAAAGGAATTGTGCATTGCAGTTTTGTGGTTCAACCTGGGAGTTGTTTTTTGTGGAATGCAATTGTTGATGATCTTAGCACAAAGTTGGATGCTCATATCAAATATGGGATTAGTTTGAGTGTAACTAGTGCATGGATCAACTTGTGGATAGATTTAAAACATAAAATATGTTTCAAACCCAAACGCTATAAATGTTTCCTTAATGCAATAAAGTGCAATTTTGAATGGAGTGTTGTTGTTTCGATGCAATCATTTTTTTTGTAACATACCATACGTAGCTTTGATATATGCACCTTAAATCTGGAAACTAGGTGGTCTTCTTTAATTCAGGTGAAAGAAAAAGAATTAAACATATATGTTACCACAACCATATATTGAAAAACAATGTTTCTCTATGAAAAGTAAAGTTGATCTATATTGGAAATGGGACACCTTTAAACACTTGCTTCCATCCAATATTATTGGTGTCCCAAAACAGGTGAAATTCCCTTCCAGTGGTCTTCTATGACTTTTAAAAAACATTTGACTTTTTATATACCTAATAATTATGATGGATTTGACATAAAAGACTATATTTTCGATTCTTGATTGATCAAACAATTTCAAAGTTCTTCTTCTTAATTAAATTAGCTTAGTTATCATTCTGTAGGAATGAAAAATTGTTATGCTTGGAACTCGAGAATACTCAATTTTCTTAGTAGATTGTAATTCCATATGTCTTCCAAATTTGTGAGTTATTCTCTGAATTATTCTGGTACTCAAAAACATTCTCAACTTTTGAAGCCATTTCTTCTTTTTTTTCTGAATATTCAAGAGATAAAGAGTGTAGAATTCCTTCCCAACGATTGATATCAGATGGATTGATGCTCTACCTCTGCTAGGGTTTGCACATAGCGTTAGAACTTCCATCCTTGTGTACATTCTTCTCCTCTGATGTTGTTATTGCTTCTTTGTCGCACATAGGATTTTCCTGGAACTGAGCCGTGATGGCTCTCTTGGGAGGGGTGGTAGGCCCCTCCTAGTCACATGATTTTTTGTTGTTGGTCGAAGGTCCTATTGGAACCGGCTCCACAGTGAAAATCGGTACGGAGGATATTCCCATTTCAATGGAGGACATTGGTAACAATGAAAAGATGTCAACCGACAACGGATCAGAATGTGGTGCAGACCCATCCTAGAGGAGGAACTCCTACAAAACTTGTATGGAGAGTCGCCCCTGCCAAAATCTTTCGGCTGAACGAATTAATGCCAAATCTCAGAAAATGAAAGACCATGCCCTAATAGGAAATTTTATGGGATTTTGGCCAACAGAGTAGGTGCTACATGGATGGATAGCTACAAAGTGGAAACCCAAAGCCCACTATGACCTGCAGTTGGGATCGAAGGGTTTCTTTACCATTTCCTTCCACCATCTGGAGGACAAGGCTCATTTTCAAGATGAAGGACCTTATTCCTTCAATTCTGCAAGGTTATACTTAAGAAACTGGGTGGAAAGATTCTTCCTAGAGAAAGAAGAATTCTCCTGGGCCTTGGTCTGGATCAGAATGTTCTCTCTCCCTCAATAATACTAGGATGAAACCACCCTTCAAGAGATTGGTAACACCTTGGGAACTTTTGTGAGAACAAATAAACAAACCAAAATGAAAAATGCACATTATATGCTAGGATCTATGTTGACATGCACATTGCTCGGGCTCTCCTAGACGCCATCTACCTCTCCCATGAATAATGTAATTGGATTCATCCCCTGGACTATGACCATATCCCCTTCAGATGCTGGAAGTACCATGAGCATGGGAATCTTTTCAGAGAATTCCCTACCAAGAAAACACCTAAGAAACAAAAGGAAGTTGGAATCCATGATCAAGGATTTCAACAAACTAGTAGGAAGAAGCATAACCATAGGAAGCCACCTCAAGAAAAGAACCAAGAGAAAATTCCAACCACAAGCAATAGCTTCCAAATCCTGGAAGAAATTCAAGATTGTTCAGATGTGGAACTGACCCATGACTGAAATGGGGGGCACCCCATTCTTGAAAAAGTAGATCCAAAGAAGCAACAATAGAAAGAGAGAAGAATTGAGGGATCCACTCCTAAATCCAGTGACTCGCAAGGGAAAACCCTAATGGACCATAGGATGGACGATCAAATCACCGAACCCCCGGATGAGGATGACATTAAATATTCCCTCCTAGTAGGTCTCGATATTCTAGGCATAGAGGATGCTTGCATTAGAAAATATTTCCACTCGATCCCTACCAAGCAGATCTAGTTACTGCAGAAAGCCCTATCCAAATTCAAAGCCCAAAATCAACTAGGCCTTGCCAATACTGGACAAAAAGACAAGAAAATTTCCCAACAGGAATTAAATAAAAGGGGTCAAAAATATTCTCTCCAAAGAATCAACCGTTTGGGAACCACGATGATTGAATCTGGCCAATATGCTCAGTTAATATATTTTTTCTCCTCTCTCTCTCAGCAGTTAACCAATGAAGATCCTCTCATGGACTGTCCAAGGTCTCAAGGGTCGATCAAAGCAAAGAATGATGAAAATGAAAATACATGAAACAAAATTCCCTAGTGATATAAACACCAAGCCCATATTTCGAATCTAGAAAGGCTGCCTCACTATAGAAATCGACACTAAAGGTGCCTTAGGCGGTATCTTCATCAGTTGGGACCCTCCCCTCATCACCCTAAATGCAGCTGCCTTCTCAATTCATACTCTATCTTCCTCTTTTCACATCCTAGGAACCAGCATCAAAGGTTACCTCATGAATGTGTATGGACCACAAGTTGCAGATTCTAAGATGCACCTTCTAAATTTCATAGAATGGTTCTACAACCTGCATGTCGACTCTCCTATATTCATCGGTGGATATTTTAACATGATATCCAATATGGAGGAAAAAATGGAGGCATCAGAGCTCTCTCTACTGAATACATAACCTTCAAATCCACCATCATCTCCTGTGCTTTGGTAGATATCCATACCTCCTTTTGTTTTCTCACCTAGAATAACAGAACGGGGGGAGCCCATCAAATTGCTAAGGGCCTTGACCGTTTTCTGGTCACTGACAAAATTCTCACTCTTGGAGGGCTTCTGGATTCCTCTTTCTTTCCCACAACAAGGTTTGATCAGTGGCCAATCTCCCTCTCATGGCACAGTCAGGGATACCCCTTCTACAAACCCTTCAGATTTGAAAAATTATGGCTCACTCATCCCTCCTTCATGGAATATGTTAGCTCTTGGTGGGAGAACATGACAGTGACTAGATGCTCAAAAATGGAAATTGTGCATCAAAAACTCAAGCAACTTTGTAGTCACCTTTGACAATGGAACGATTCCACTTTCAGAAACATCTTTGAGGATTAAAAGGAAATATAAGAAATTTTAGCATCTCTCTAGCGCACAGCCATGGATCATGGTTACAAGAAAGAAACCAAACACCAGGAAAGAGATATTTTGCACCAACTCAACAAAAGATATGAGCAAGAGGAGATCTTATAGAATCAAAAAATTCAGGGTCAAATGGTTGCGTGAAGGGGAAAAGAAAATGAATTTTTTTCATCGATCCACCATACAACATAGAATGAAGAATAGGATAAGCAAGTTGCATGCGGAAAATGGTGAGATTCTGGAGGAGAAAGAAGCAATGTCGGAAGAGCTAACCAAAAATTTCAGTCAACTCCTCATGGAACCGAACCTATCTCATCAAGAGGCTGTCATCAGGTTTACTGATCGCATCCCCTCACTGGTCAACAACGAACACAGCCAGTCACTCATGCAACCCATAAACATGCAGGAAGTGGAAGCAGTTGTAAAGAATATGGCTGATGGCACAGCCCCAGGTCTTGACGGCTTGACCATAGACTTCTTCCATCACTACTTTAGCATGCTTAAAGAGGAAGTCCTAGCTCTGGTCGAGGAATCTCACAAAAAAATATGGATACTATTGGCACTCAATGCCATGCACCTTGCCCTTATCCCCAAAGAAATTGGAGCTTCTCATCCTGGTAAGTTCAGACCTATCTCTCTCTGCAATGTCATTTACAAAATTATCTCCTAAGTTGTGACCAACAGGCTGAAGCCCCTTTTACCTCTCCTCATTTTGTCAGAAAAATTAGGCTATGTTGAAGGTCACCAAATCTTAGATGGCATCATCCTAGCTCATAAAGTGGTCCACTCTCTTAAAACCACCAAAACCACTTGCATGATTCTCAAATTGGATATCTCCAAGGCCTTCGATAAATTGAGCTGGTAATTCATTGAAAAAATGTTGTTATCTTTTGGCTTCTGTAAGGAGTGGTTATAGTGGATCCTTTCCCTCATTTCCCCAGCCTTATTTTTTGTCTTGGTCAATGGCTCTCCCTCCTCCACCTTCTCCCCCTCGTGTGGAATCTATTAGGGAGACCCTCTTTCCCCTTTCCTCTTCATCCTCATGGCTGAAGGATTAGGGAGAATGATTCAATCAGCTATCTCTTGATGCACCATGCGAGGATTATCTCTCCATGGAGCCTCACCTCTTGCCTACCAGCAGCTTGTGGATGACAATCTCCTCTTTGGTCATTCTTCAGTTCAAGAATATAGTATCATCCACTCTTTTTTAAACACATTTGAGTAAGCCCTAGGAACCACTCTAAACCTTGAAAAGTCTCAAATCTTCTTTTTCAATACGAGGGCCGTTGCTCAGAGTAACATAACCCGAATCCTTAGATTCTCGGTCTCCTCCATGCCTTCAAAATACCTGGGTGCCCCACTTTTTGACTTAGCCATCAAACACACCTCATAGAAAGAGCTGCTAAACAAACTTGAAAACCGTTTAACCTCATGGACCTTCCGCTCCCTCAACCTCCCCATTCGTGTTGTCCTTCTTATGCCTGTACTTCAGTCGATGCCTCTGTACCTATTTTCTATTTCGGTAGCCACTAAATGGGTCTTGAAAGCTATTAAAACTATGCAGAGGTCTTTTCTCTAGGGATATAACAATAATAATAATCAATCAGCCATGTTCAACTGGAAAAAGGTTTTCCTAAAAAAGGGAGGGGGCCTTGGTATCACGGATCCTGAGCTAAAAAACCAATCCCTCTCTACAAAAATTTGGTGGAACTAGATTTGAAAAAACAACTCCCCTTGGACCAAGCTGTGGAACAATAAATATTATGCTCTATACTATCGCCAAGACCACCTTATCATATTTGACGAGGACATCTCGGGTTCCCATATCGGAAGGTGGCCAACAAACATAGGGCACTCATTCAATAGCATAGTTTTTGGGAAATAAAAGATGGGGACAAATCCCTCTTCTTGTGTGACTCCTGGAAGCAGTTACCCATTTTAAAAAGTCTCATGCCAGACCAAGATAGTCAGACTTATATTTAGCTCAATGAGGAGCTCAAAGTGAAAGATTTATGGCATCCTTCATCGATTACGGATTCCGTTATTGGAAATATCCCTCCACCTGGAACATGGTACCCAATAGGGAACTAGTGGACAAAATTTGGCTTGAAATATGTCGCTGATGCCTCAAACAGAAACATGGTACGGATGTAATCAAATGGGGCCACAGACCTTCAGGAACTTTCTCGGTCAAAGAATCTTATGACATCCTCTTTGCACAGCTAGATCTCCAGCACTCCTCCATTTGGAAACGCATCTAGAAGCCTCCTCTTTGGCCCAAAGTCTCCCATTTTCTATGGATTCTAATGCACCGTCATATCCTCACATGGGAGAATTTGGCTAGGAAAGGGTTTCAGGGCCCCTCAAGATGATGTCTATGCCTCGAACAACAAGAAACCATAGACTATCTCCTGGATGCTTGCCCCTTCACTAGTTCTCTGTGGGACATTGTCGCTGAAGCTTTTCGACGAACCAATATCGTTACAGGAAATGCAACAGACACGCTTGAACAGTGGATTGATCTACCATTTGAAAGAAAAATCCTTAATGAACTTTGGACACTCACTCTGGGTTTTGTGTTTTGGAGCATCTGGAAAGAATGCAACAACAAAATTTTCAAAAACACTGAGAGCATGGCTAGGGTACTATGGAATGTTATAAAAAAAAATCTCCAAGAAAATGTCCACTCCAAAGGTTGGATGGCCTCTGACCTTCCCACCTCCTAGAGTGAAAATAATATCCTGGTGTCCTTAATATTCACTTCCACTACCGTCCCTCCGACCCCTAGAAGCACCAAGATGCGTGTGGCAAGCCTTCTCCACTGGGAGCCTCCTCCTAATAAAGTCTTCAAGCTGAATTTCGATGGTGCCTCCAAAGGCAACCCCTGGAAAGCTGGTTATGGTGGAGCTATCAGAGACCACAATGAAAATATCACTCACCTATTCTATGGTAGCATTGGTCTCGATTCCAACAACGTAGTAGAAATTGAACGCATGGTGGCAGGACTAATGATAGCTGATGGGAGGAATCTTCTACCTCTAATTGTGGAAGGAAACTCTTAGATAATTCTTTCCTTAACTGCTAGAATGCACAAAGGTACGTCGGTCACCAAAGTAGCCACCAGCTAGTGCCTTGATAATGGGTTGGGCTAACTAGCCAACCATCTCCATTGCATGTAGGAACTCACCTTTCACCATGTGCACAGGAAAGCCAATGCTTTAGCAGAATTCCTGGCTAACATGGGAGTGAACACTAATCACACTTTTGTGGAAGGAACGCTACAGGATCCCCTTGATGACACCTTACTGCTCAAATCCAGGAAACTGGCCAGGTCATATCTCTCCTCCCTGAATGCAGATTCCAGTGTGATCAAGAGTGCACGTAATGGCTCAGTTCGAGCACCCTCTGCGTGGAAGTCTACATGCAAACTAAACATCCATCAAACCCACCACCTTGGTTTCTCAATATTCTTCTCACATGTAGAAGGAGAAGGCTATCATTTACAAGCCCACATCATAGGTTGGAAAAACCCTGTCTTCCTCTTGCGCTTTCATGGTAGAGTAGATGATATTAATGCGAGCTGGTACAAGAAAAGGGTTCGGTCAGGGTGGCTATTTAAAGCACATCTCTATGGAACATTGGGGCATTGTCTTCACTAGGTTCGGCACTTATCTGTCTCAAATTATGTATTCTCCATGATTCAATGCCTGGTTTCAGCCTCAGGGTGGCGCTCTTTTGATTTTGCTTAGCATTCCTCATCGGTCTGTTAGTCTATAAGTCAGTGATCTTTTCACAGGTTACCACAATGTGGGAATCTCCCACCACCTCACTCTCTTTCTGCGCAAAGTTTGGCCCTTTATGCTGAGCCCCAGCCTTTGGTTGATCAATATGTCCAGGCAAAGAGGAACGCCTTGATGTGCCAGCACGTGTAGAGGGAAATCCCAAAGAGGGTTTAGTGTGTAGACTGAAGAAGGGTATGAAAATCATATCACCAAACTCGTTCGCATCCTTATAGACGACTGGGAAGGAAGAGTGCTAAACCAGTGACTCGCTTTTGGGTAGGGTGGTAGCCAAATCAACCATTATTGGCTTGTTAAAACATGCGGGTAAATCTCATGAAAGACATGCTCAGTAATTGGTCGGAAGCATGTGATACTGTTCTTGCTGCGAAAGCAAAAATGATGGAAATGGACACTCAGCTCACAAGTCTGGACAACACATTCACTTGGAATTGCATGGCAGGAAAAGCTAGGCATGTTGGCCTCATGGACGGTGGTAGTGAGAGCGCAACTAGGGGAAAGTCGCGGGACGCCAGCACGGTTCTGGCTCCACATGTCCCTCCTTTCCCCATTCCTTCAACTGTGGAACCTTTGTTCAAACAGATGAAGGAATTCGATGGCCCATGCAGTAAGCCTCCACAAACTGCTTTGGAAACTACTACCAACATGGCCAACATTTCGCAGCAAGAAGGATGGGGATGCCCCATCATTGAGGAAAACCCCCCCTCTTTAAGCATTCTTATAACATCTACAAAAACGAGCTGTCTTTTTAGTTTTTTTTGTTATCGTTGTCTAGTTTGGTTATCTCTCTATTTATTTTTGAAAATGAACTCTGTAATTATGTCAAATACCAGTTACTATGACAGCCCTACAGTATTGAAAAATTTTAGTACTATTTTTCTTTAAACGACCCTCTATTTTTTAGAGACTTTGGTGGTGGCTTCACCACCTTAGACCTCCTCCGGTCAGGAATTTTTTTATACCCTTGTTTTCGTAAATTAATAGAATTTTGTAGCATTACAAAAAAAAAGATGCCTTCCTAACAACAGAAAATTCAAATAAGATTCCATTCCTTCTTTTTTCAAAAGAAGTATCCTCTTGAGGTTGGATTTGTTCATTTTCTCCTGAATGTACAATGTCATGTCTACACCAACTGGATTTTAGTTTTCCTTTTCAGCCTTTTATACCCTCCACCACCAACCTATCAACATATTATTGCACCTTCTTAGGGAAATTGCTAGTTAATTATTACATTTAAAACCTAATTTCAAAATTGTTATCATTTGACATTGTTTAAACGTTAGCTAAAACGTCCTTTTCATATTGGTAAATTATAAAAAAAAATCTAAACAATTCGGTGTCCCAATTATGTAATGTGGTTTGATTCAAAAACTTTAAATTCATTAAATCACACTTTCTAAATGAAGGAAATTGTAATTTTCTTGCGATGACATAAAAAAACGTGAAAAATGATAAAAACCACTAAAACGTTTTAGTTAACCCTTAACCCACACAACTGTTATAATCCATGCGAGACTCCAATAATGATTATAATGTTTTATGAAGAATTTGGCATAAGTTTATGAATGGCAATGTCTTAGGCTGGCGTCCATTTCCCTATAGGCTTCTTGAGTTCGACGGCGGTGTTGGATTTGTCGGAGTTTATACTTTTAGGTATCTATAAAAGACATAATCTATTAAATATGATTATTAAATATCTTTAGTTATAATGAGAAAGTTTCCATTTTTGGCAAATGAAATGCTTTTGAAATTTCAACTTGATTGTCATTTGAAGCCAACGTTTGTAATGGTCGTTAGGTAAGGACCATCCATCTATCCATTCATTTAGTCTTGCAAAGAGTGGGGGAGAACAAGAATATGAGTAAAAGAAAAAGGGTTTTTAGATAAAATAGATAAATATTAAATGAAGAGGCCTAGTCACAGTAAGGATATCTCCTATCCTCTTTGTTGCATCAATTCATTGACATTACATGACACATATCTACAGGATCAACCTGCACCCAATGCACATTAACTCTGCAATCAAATGATTAACCTGTAGTCACAACAAAAGTTGAATACTAGAAAATTTTAATGATACCCATCAAATTGGCAAGCCCCTGAATTAATTAAACTTGGGTGTTGATGTGTGTATTCCACATCCACCTATATTTATGGGTAAAAAACAAAAAAAGGGGCATACAGATGTCAATTTTAACCTCTGGACACCATCTTTCTTGGGTTACATATCCAATGAATTGGACTAATGAGAGATAGATAGCAAGAGATATTGATAAGGAAGATCATGAACATGGACTCTCGCTCCATCGACAAGGGATCATATTAGTACCCTTCCATTACAGACTATATCTACATAAATTAAATCTTTACCCATCGATAATGGTAATGGATTTTATCTTTTGCATGAATTTCCCCACCGGTTAATTTTGCATCCATTCCTTTATGTAGTGTAATGGATAACAACAAATTATTCCTAATCTAAAACAATAATGGATCTTATGTCCTCAAGTTGAAAACTATCTCTCATACAATATGTAGGGACCCTTCATGAGTTGCCCCTCTACAATATATCAACCATGACTCCATTCAACATAAATTCAAAAACATTTGTATATATTTCTAAACAAAATTAAAAATTTTAATGAAAATTATTTTTGCAAAAAATAAGACTAACTTGGATCTTGTGCTATCGTAGCCGTTGTCATGTGCCACATGTCTCATCGTAATTCCAACATGATCACAATCACGATGTCCATTGATTGACCACCATGCCTTCTCCCTATGGGTACTGTTCTTCCTTGGGGACCCTTGAGAGCTGCAATGGGGTTGTATGGAAGAAGCATAATATCAACACTATTGGAAGTGGAGCATTCCACTTTCAAGCCTTCCAACCTTAACCACTTCTAGGGAACTTGAAATCTCAAATGGTTATAGTAACAATCCTCTCCCATCATGTAGGAGGAAAAATATAAAAGATCCAAGATCCAAAAGCTGGTCCTCACTCATCTATTTTCCTTTTTTTTATAGAGTTTCTTAGGTTTCTATTTCATGTTCATACATGTGTGCACTTGAATCTTCTTTTCCTACATGTGTGTGTGCACTCGAGTCTTAATATTCCTTTAATTGATTTTCTTATTTTATTCTCCTTAACTAAGGGTGTGCTTTAATTCATCTTCTCTTTAACTAATTGCTTGCCTTTGATATGCACATGTTCTTATTTTAAATATAATTATTATTTATTTTTGGGTTGCATGTAATTAATTTATTATTTATTCTTAGCATGTACATTGCTTTTATTAATTTCTTATTTATCATTTTCTAAATTAATTTTAGCATTTATATTTTATAAATTATATATTTTAATTTAATTTTACCAAGGTTCTATCAAAGGTTCCATGGTTGACACATGCCCTTCAAATAGAATTCACCAAGGTTCTACCAAGGGTTCCATAGATTCCCTTGAAATAGAATTCACGAAGGTTTTATCAAGGGTTCCATATATTCTCTTCAAATAGAATTGGCCACGGTTCTATCAAGGGTGCCATGGTCATAGACATGCCCTTCAAATAGACCTTATTAAAGCTCTATTAATGGTTTCATGATCATACACATGGGTGTTCCCATGAATATGGGTAACACTTTTTGGCAAGTACAGGGCACATATATGTTGAAAAATGAGCTCGACCAAGCTCCTATAAAGCCCTCGATCGAGCACTTAAAAGCTCAACTGAGGGATTAATAAAGCTTGCGAACGAGCTATTTAAAAACTCTCGATCAATCATTTGAATAACCCTTAATCGATATTCATAGCTCAATTGAGGGTTTTAACAAACCCCCAATTGATCTTCATAGCTCGATCGATCTTTAAAGATCAATTGAGCTCCTCAAATTTGTTATAAAAACAAAAAACAATAGCCCACAGATTATTTCACCACGACTATTGAATAGAAGCTCAACCAAATTGTGGGAAAAAGATCAAGCGAGGGTTTGAGCACTTGGATGAGGATCAATTCATCACCGACCACCGTGCCACTAGTGAGCCCCTCTTGCTACCATGTAGGCCTCCAGATGATGAGGTGGGTGATTTAAAACCCTTAAGCTCATTCATTGAAATTGTTTTTTTTCTTATCTTTTTTTAATTTTCATGAAAAAATTCTAAAATTATTTGAAAACCCTTATTCAAATCGTTTTTTAATAACCTTAACAAAAATGTTGTGAAATTAGTTAAATTTTTAATTAAATTTAGTTTGTGTAAATTATAATTAGTTTATTTTATTGAAAATTTTGTAAAACTAGTTATTTTCATTAGTTGTGTT
>LPNX010356366.1:0-12447 GCA_001517045.1 Pseudotsuga menziesii | reverse complement strand
TAGTTCTAACTTTGTCTGCTGAAAAACCATAGTGATTGGGTAGAGTCTTGCTTTCGTGTAATAGGATAGGAAAGTGTGACACTAGACTCATTGGTTTTAAAAGACGTGCCAAATTTGAACCCTTGGACAAAGTTTTGAAGGGCTCGATAAACTCATGGAAAAAATTATATGAAGAAAAAGTTGGAAAAACAAAACATTCATTCCTATGATTTACCATGTTTTATTTCATCTTAATTACTTAGTTTGTTACTGAAATCCATTTTATAGTAATTATGCCCTCCATGAGATATTATCCTTTTCATCATGGAAACAACCATTTTCTTTTTGGATACACCATTTTGACTCACATGATTAAACTCAATGTGAGTTTCACATATAATTTAAAGAAAGAAAGATGGAGAAATACAGATTATTGTCTAGTATCAATGGGAGAAAAATGCATGTATCTATTTTAGAAACCATATATACCTTCTCTTCTTCCCTTCTTCCGAAGCATAATGACACCTAAATAGTAAAAACATTGTGGTGGATGCATTAAAAATAAGTCAAATCTCGATAATTGAACGCACACAAACTTTGTCTCTTAAGGAATGCACACATCTAGTTGTGTTATAAATACTCGCACACAATACCAATGCTTCCCAGCAAAGTGGGATCTTTGTGATGAGATAAGTGAGGTGATATACAACTGGAGGGGTGAATATGTTTGTGTGTTTTTCTTCTTGTGTGCATTTCTCCTACTGACATAAAAATGTCTGACTAGCCAAGCACACTAAGCACAGATCCATATTAATCTGGACTCTTTTAATTTTAGAGGTTTGGACCTCATAGTTTTTTATCCCTCTTGGCACTTAATAGATTTAGGGTTGAGCTAATTAGAGCTAATTAGACCTCATTGAAGTCTTCATTGTTGATTTTCATACTTGGCACATCCTTTTAGGACCATGTTATGATACTTAGTGCCTGAGGAGGTTAGTGCCCTATCGACACTCAAATCAGTCCTTGTGGATAGCTTAGGAAAACTCTCAGACTGGAAATATAGAATCAATGGTATGTATGTGTCTCCTTGTTCATGGATTGGAGTTACATGTAACAATGAGTCTAGGGTGGTGGCACTGGATCTGTCAAGCAAAAAACTCACTGGCACATTCTCAATATCACAAGAAGTCCAGTTGCTTATCCGCATTTTGAGCTTCAACATTAGAGACAACCAGTTTCATGGGCCATTGCTAGAAGCCATTTTCAGGATTTACAGTCTGACAAGCCTTGACATCAACTACAATTACTTCAATGGATCCTTCCCTGGGGGAGTTTCAGGGTTGAAGAACCTTGTGAACTTCACCGCTTAGAGAAATGATTTTACCGGGCCCTTCCATGGGAGTTTTCCGAGCTCGCTAATTTGCAGATGCTGAACTTTGCTGGGAATTACTTCAATGGGAGCGCTCCCAGCCAATATGGTGAATTGTCCAGACTGGAGTACCTGAGTTTGGCAGGAAATGTGATCAGTGGTTTAATCCCTCCAGAACTTGGGAAGTTGCAGCAGCTCAGGCATTTGGAGCTTGGGTCCAATATTTACAAGGGTGCAATTCTATGGCAATTGGGTAACATGTCAAAGATGGAGTTTATGCATATTTCAAATTCTAATTTAACCGGTCCTTTGCCTTTGGAACTAGGAAAGTTAAAGAGGCTAGAGACAATGATACTGTACAATAACAAGCTTACTAGATTCATCCCATGGAAGTTGAGCAATATTGCAAACATGGAGTGATTGGATTTATCTCTAGACATGCTCACTGGAAAGATTCCTAAAGATATTTCGATGCTCAGAAAGCTCACAGCCAATGAATTAGAGGATTTGAAAACCCTTCCATCTAAATTAATCTTTAACAAGAATTCAATATTAACTCAATACATTTAATCATAGGTGTTATGACAAGCTCCAGTTTGCTAGCTTCCTCATGAGATAAGAACATTGTTACATTTTCCTGGACGAGTTTCAGAAATTAGAGCCTTCCTGTCTTATGCATGTTGTAGGTATGTGGAGCATGTTCTTATGACGTTATTTCACTATAAGGTGTTCAAAGAAAGACCAGTCACTGAAAACAAGCATGAGAGGATGCCGCTGTTTGTTGATCCATGTATGGTCACCTCCCAAAATTATTTAGTATTTGTTGTTATTTGGTGCATCTTATCTCATATTCATTATCGGCATATTGACTTGACTCGTGATCTCTTTGAGCGCGGGAAAACCCTGAGTAGTTTGAGGGTTAGTTGCATCTTTACCTCTCGGAATGTGGAGGTCATTAGTGCCCTAATTTGCAATTAAGAGGGGCATATGCATAATCCATGTCATGGTACAACATAGCTGCATACAAGATCATGTGGTGACTTTTTGCGTTGCCTCAGTAGGATCATAAGGAAGGAATCACTCTGTTCTTATCATCATCAACCAAAAGGAAGGGGAAAAGAAAAGGGGCAAGGAGGCAGAAAAGGAGATTTGACTTTCACCCCATTATATTGCTATTACAGTGCTGTATTCATCTTAGCAAAGGACTTACATGGGTATGACTAAAAAATGCTTTTCCATTAAAAGATATTTTTTTGAAGTTTTTCTTATGGGAATAATTTTCTCTTCTGATAAATAGGACAAAATTGATCAGTGTATGATTATGATGTTGTGTTTGGTTTGTCATGTTCTGTCAGATGCTTGCTTCCTTGATCAGTGACCACAAATTTGTTCATTGTCCAACTATATTCAACACATAACAGGGGGTTTGTTGATAATTTGTTTCTTAAACGAAATTTTCTTTATTAATTATTATGTCATTCTTGTACTCTATGTGGGTTGAGGGAACATCTTACTTTTATACTCATCATCTTGAGATTCCTTTTTGTTAAACCTCAATATTATTCTCAAAGTGATTTTCGATTCTTGTATACAGAGATTCATTCAGACTTTCGAATTACTACAGAAGTCACAAGTGCCCGAGCCATTGTCGTACTTTCAGTTCAAGCAATCAACAAGCTGTACGAATCTAGCCAATCTTACTGTGATTAGTTTAGTGATTTTTGTTTCTCATTATATGCAAAACCTCCTTTCAATTGCTGTTGTTGATATGTGTGACATCAATTTGATTGATTTTAATAATTTATGTCAAGAGAATGGTTATTAGGGTTTAAAAGTACAGCCTTGCATTGGTTAGTGAAGTTTCAAAATAGTTGACTCTTCTTGTTTTATGGGATTTGGATTCTTTCAGACACAGATGAAGTTTGATTATTTTGAAGATGTCCAGAAGGATTTGAACAAGCTTAGACATTATTTTCCCAAGGGCTCCGAGAAAGTACATGAAATTCAGCAATTGGAGCATGTGGCAGGGAAAAACAGAATAACACTTAATGTCATTCGCTTTACAGGTCAGGGTGGCAATTTTCCTAGGGTGTCATTCGAATTTTCACATCACCCATTATTTGCTGTTGCGGTTATCAAGCGATCTTGATGTTCTCCAAGTCTTGATTTTTGTTATTTGATGTTCTAAGTTATAGATGCGTAAAGTCATTATAGGTCTTTAAGTTTTCAAATTCACATTTATGTTTGGGATAGTACTATTAACACATGGTATTGTCTTTTAGATTGTATAGCAATCTTTGTCTGCTGAAGAATTTAATCAGAGCCATCTTGAGTAGGCCATTCTGCTCCAATAATTGGGAGCTATGTTACCAGAAACAGGAAATCTGAGACAAAACGATAAAAATGAGTCACAGGGTTTAGGGTATAAGAAATGGTGTTTTATATAACCTAGGGCCCTTGGGTCGTAGTCATTATCCCTTGGTCATAGAAACAAGACTTTGTATAAGTGTGTGAGTAATCCTGAGTTGAATCTGGTCTCAAAGGTTGCCAGCTGAGTCAAAACTCCTGATCAAAATCGGTCAAACTCATTTTTACTGAAATTTTGGTGAGTTTTATTGAGTTTATGTTCCCTATTATTTACTAAGATGAGATATTGTCGAGTTTTGCTGAGTTACCATTTGACTCTCCACTTTGGGTTGGCCAAGTCATTGTCAAATTCAGGTCATTTGACTTTTCCCTAGGCATACAAAATTAGAAAAATACAGACAAATGACAATAAAAATAACTTATGATTTTTTCCAATGAGGTTGTGGTCCAATGCTGAGGGTGGGGGCATTTCAAGATCACCACTAGGGTTTCAATCCCCTTGAGGAATGTGCATGGCATCATCCTTTATGGGACAGTTAGCTTGTCAAAGAAAGATAATCTGTGATTTATTTCATAATATCAAATGTGCATTGGATTTAGACACTACAATCAAACTTCAAAACTCACAGTCTGAGCACCAAAATAAAGATACAATATTATGTATAGTGTCAAGTTTCAAATGACAAAATTGACTAGCGCATGTTGATTGTAAATTTATAAAATCCAAATGGGCTAGAGTCTTCTGCCTAGTAGACAATAAATTAATAGTTGAAATCAATATCCAAGTCCATGTTTGTCATTTGGTGCACTAGGCAAGTATTCACTGAGCCAAAGACAATAGTCCATGTTGGTTCACAAGATCATGGGTTGGGACTGAGTCATCTGGTATTCTCTCTACCTTCTCCTTGCTATACAAAGTGGAATGGTGTCTGGTTTGTATTGCATTTTCTGTCGGAAACCATTTTTTTGGTTATTTCTCCCAGAAGTGTTACCCTCTTGTATCATGCTTGGTAGTATTCCCATTCGAATGAGCAAGGGGATTCTACCTTGCCAGTCCTCTGGATCAGACTGGAGTTCAATGGATGGAATTAGATCTCTATACACAGGAAAAACCATCTCTTTTGGGAATGTGCATTTGTATATAATTTTCAAAGGGGATTCACATAATTTAATTGTAACAACATTAGCATGTTGATGGTAAAACCTGTAATTCTCTTTTGTAATTTTTGAATTTTTGACATTATTTTTCTGATTGGGATTGAATTCTAAACTTATACTATTGTCTTTTAAATTGAAGAGCTATCATGCTCTGTTGAAGAGCGCAATGAGACTGGGATCGAATAGAATTTCCATAGGAGAAAGATGAAGATAAATCCCAAGTGGAAGGTAAATCCCTATTTCGCAAAATCAGTGTTCTATTAAAAACACAGATTTTGTTTAGAATTATTTGGGTTTTTATCGATACATAGAAATTGCTCAACAATATTTCACCAAAACGAGAAATTCGTATAGAAAAAATCAATGATCACAGTTTTCAAATATTGGAGGTGAAATTCAAATGCCTTTAATTTCCAACTTGTCTGTTTGTCTATAATTTATTCAAATTTTGGTGAAATGATAGAAATATGATAAAATGCTGAGAAATAGACCACTCAAGATAGTCATAAAAAATTCTTACCCAAATGAAACAACAGAGGATGTGGATGATTGTGACAAAAAATAAACTTGAAATATTCTTCTTCAGGGTGGTTTAAATTTCAAGACATAGAGATCAAACAAGGTTTAACTCATGGATAGTTTTCCAAGTCATTTGGAAATTCCAGAATTTTGGTTTTAGGGAGTTTTCGAATTCAAGGAATTGGAAAACTCAAGTACTAGAGAACCAAATACAGATTTCATGATATAGTTAGTGTAATGAGAAACCATCTCTGTAGGAATTCTATTCCACATAGTGCTAACTAATAGAAGTTAACTATAGATTACATTAATTAAAATAAAAAAATTTAATTAATGAGATAAGAACATTGTTACATTTTCCTGGACGAGTTTCAGAAATTAGAGCCTTCCTCTCTTATGCATGTTGCAGGTATGTGGAGCATGTTCTTATGATGTTGTTTCACTATAAGGTGTTCAAAGAAAGATCAGTCACTGAAAATGAGCATGAGAGGATGCCGCTGTCTGTTGATCCATGTATGGTCACCTCCCAAAATTATTTATTATTTGTTGTTATTTGGTGCATCTTATCTCATATTCATTATCAGCATATTGACTTGACTCGTGATCTCTTTGAGCACGGGAAAACCCTGAGTAGTTTGAGGGTTAGTTGCATCTTTACCTCTCGGAATGTGGAGGTCATTACTGCCCTAATTTGCAATTAAGAGGGGCATATGCATAATCCATGTCATGGTACAACATAGCTGCATACAAGATCATGTGGTGACTTTTTGCGTTGCCTCAGTAGGATCATAAGAAAGGAATCACTCTGTTCTTATCATCATCAACCAAAAAGAAGGGTAAAAGAAAAGGGGCAAGGAGGCAGAAAAGGAGATTTGACTTTCACCCCATTATATTGCTATTACAGTGCGGTATTCATCTTAGCAAAGGACTTACATGGGTATGACTAAAAAATGCTTTTCCGTTAAAAGTGTTTTTTTGAAGTTTTTCTTGTGGGAATAATTTTCTCTTCTGATAAATAGGACAAAATTGACCAGTGTATGATTATGATGTTGTGTTTGGTTCGTCATGTTCTGTCAGATGCTTGCTTCCTTGATCAGTGACCACAAATTTGTTCATTGTCCAACTATATTCAACACATAACAGGGGGTTTGTTGATAATTTGTTTCTTAAACGAAATTTTCTTTATTAATTATTAATTATTGTGTCATTCTTGTACTCTATGTGGGTTGAGGGAACATCTTACTTTTATCTTCATCATCTTGAGATCCCTTTTTGTTAAACCTCAATATTATTCTCAAAGTGATTTTCAATTCTTGTATACAGAGATTCATTCATACTTTCGAATTACTACAGAAGTCACAAGTGCCCGAGCCATTGTCGTACTTTCAGTTCAAGCAATCAACAAGCTGTACGAATCTAGCCAATCTTACTGTGAGTAGTTTAGTAATTTGTGTTTCTCATTATATTCAAAACCTCCTTTCAATTGCTGTTGTTGATATGTGTGACATCAATTTGATTGATTTCAATAATTTATGTCAAGAGAATGGTTATTAGGGTTTAAAAGTACAGCCTTGCATTGGTCAGTGAGTGGATTCAAAATAGTTGACTCTTCTTGTTTTATGGGATTTGGATTCTTTCAGAAACAGATGCAGTTTGATTATTTTGAAGATGTCCAGAAGGATTTGAACAAGCCTGGACATTATTTTCCCAAGGGCTCCGAGGAAGTACATGAAATTCAGCAATTGGAGCATGTGGCAGAGAAAAACAGAATAACACTTAATGCCATTGGCTTTGCAGGTCAGGGTGGTAATTTTCCTAGGTTGTCATTCGAATTTTCACATCACCCATTATTTGCTGTTGTGGTTATCAAGCGATCTTGATGTTCTCCAAGTCTTGATTTTTGTTATTTGATGTTCTAATTTATAGATGCATAAAGTCATTCTAGGTCTTTAAGTTTTCAAATTCACATTTATGTTTGGGATAGTACTATGAACACATGGTATTGTCTTTTAGATTGTATAGCAATCTTTGTCTGCTGAAGAATTTAATCAGAGCCATCCTGAGTAGGCCATTCTGCTCCAATAATTGGGAGCTATGTTACCAAAAACAGGACATCTGAGACAAAATGATAAAAATGAGTCACAGGGTTTAGGGTATAAGAAATTGTGTTTTATATAACCTAGGGCCCTTGGGTTGTAGTCATTATCCCTTGGTCATAGAAACAAGACTTTGTATAAGTGTGTGAGTAATCCCGAGTTGACTCTGGTCTCAAAGTTGGCTAGCTAAGTCAAAACTCCTGATCAAAATCGGTCAAACTCATTTTTACTGAAATTTTGGTGAGTTTTATTGAGTTTATGTTCCCTATTATTTACTAAGCTGAGATATTGCCGTGTTTTGCTGAGTTACCAGTTGACTCTCCACTTTGGGTTGGCCAAGTCATTGTCGAATTCAGGTCATTTGACTTTTCCCTAGGCACACAAAATTAGAAAAATACAGACAAATGACAATAAAAATAAATTATGACTTTTTCCAATGAGGTTGTGGTCCAATGCTGAGGGTGGGGGCGTTTCAAGATGACCACTAGGGTTTCAATCCCCTTGAGGAATGTGCATGGCATCATCCTTTATGGGACAGTTAGCTTGTCAAAGCAAGATAACCTGTGATTTATTTCATAATATCAAATGTGCATTGGATTTAGACACTACAATCAAACTTCAAAACTCACAGTCTGAGCACCAAAACAGATATACGATATTATGTATAGTGTCAAGTTTCAAATGACAAAATTGACTAGCCCATGTTAATTGTAAATTTATAAAATCCAAATGGGCTAGAGTCTTCTGCCTAGCAGACAATAAATTAATAGTTGAAATCAATATCCAAGTCCATGTTTGTCATTTGGTGCATTAGACAGGTATTCACTGAGCCAAAGACAATAGTCCATGTTGGTTCACAGGATCATGGGTTGGGACTGAGTCATCTGGTGTGCTCCCTACCTTCTCCTTGCTATACAAAGTGGAATGGTCTCTGGTTTGTATTGCATTTTCTGTTGGAAACCATTTTTTTGGTTAGTTCTCCCAGAAGTGCTACCCTCTTGTATCATGCTTGGTAGTATTCCCATTCGAATGAGCAAGGGGATTCTACCTTGCCAGTCCTCTGGATCAGACCACATGGCTGGAGTTCAATGGATGGAATTAGATATCTATACACAGGACAAACCATCTCTTTTGGGAATGTGCATTTGTATATAATTTTCCAAGGGGGGGGATTCACATAATTTAATTGTAACAACATTAGCATGTTGATGGTAAAACTTGCAATTCTCTTTTGTAATTTTTGAATTTTTGACATTATTTTTCTGATTGGGATTGAATTCTAAACTTATACTATTGTCTTTTAAATTGAAGAGCTATCATGCTCTGTTGAAGAGCGCAATGAGACTGGGATCGAATCAGTAGATCTGCATTCTGAAATGGGTTCTTCACTTCAATGGATTAGTTTGTCAAGGGTTCAAGTTAGTGGTGTGTTGGAAGTTCAAAATAAAATTGATGAAAACTGTGAAATTGATGAAAGCTACCAGAAAGACCCAAATGCCCTCTTCATTATGCCAGTTAGTGGACAAGTCAATAAGGTGCAAGTTAGGGGAAAATTGGAAGTTCAGAGTGAAATTATCATCGATGAAAGATACCCAGAAACTGCAAACCTCCCGAGCATGCCAACTAGAGGACAGTTAAATAAGGTACAAGTTAGTGGGCAATTGGAAATTCAAAATAGAATTTCCATAGGAGAAAGCTGAAGATAAATCCCAAGTAGAAGGTAAATCCCTATTTCGCAAAATCAGTGTTCTATTAAAAACACAGATTTTGTTTAGAATTATATGGGTTTTTATCGATACATAGAAATTGCTCAACAATATTTCACCAAAACGAGAAATTCGTATAGAAAAAATCAATGATCACAATTTTCAAATATTGGAGGTGAAATTCAAATGCCTTTAATTTCCAACTTTTCTGTTTGTCTATAATTTATTCAAATTTTGGTGAAATGATAGAAATATGAGAAAATGCTGAGAAATAGACCACTCAAGATAGTCATAAAAAATTCTTACCCAAATGAAACAACAGAGGATGTGGATGATTGTGACAAAAAATAAACTTGAAATATTCTTCTTTAGGGTGGTTTAAATTTCAAGACATAGAGATCAAACAAATTTTAACTCATGGATAGTTTTCCAAGTCATTTAGAAATTCCATAATTTTGGTTTTAGGGAGTTTTCGAATTCAAGGAATTGGAAAACTCAGGTACTAGAGAACCAAATACAGAGTTCATGATATAGTTAGTGTAATGAGAAACCATCTCTGTAGGAATTCTATTCCACATAGTGCTAACTAATAGAAGTTAACTATAGATTGCATTAATTAAAATAAAAAAATTTAATTAATGAGATAAGAACATTGTTACATTTTCCTGGACAATTTTCAGAAATTAGAGCCTTCCTGTCTTATGCATGTTGCAGGTATGTGGAGCATGTGCTTATGACGTTGTTTCACTATAAGGTGTTCAAAGAAAGATCAGTCACTGAAAACGAGCATGAGAGGATGCCGCTGTCTGTTGATCCATGTATGGTCACCTCCCAAAATTATTTAGTATTTGTTGTTATTTGGTGCATCTTATCTCATATTCATTATCATCATATTGACTTGACTCATGATCACTTTGAGCACGAGAAAACCTTGAGTAGTTTGAGGGTTAGTTGCATCTTTACCTCTCGGAATGTGGAGGTCATTAGTGCCTTAATTTGCAATTAAGAGGGGCATATGCATAATCCATGTCATGGTACAACATAGCTGCATACAAGATCATGTGGTGACTTTTTGCGTTGCCTCAGTAGGATCATAAGGAAGGATTCACTCTGTTCTTATCATCATCAACCAAAAAGAAGGGGAAAAGAAAAGGGGCAAGGAGGCAGAAAAGGAGATTCGACTTTCACCCCATTATATTGCTATTACAGTGCTATATTCATCTTAGCAAAGGACTTACATGGGTATGACTAAAAAATGTTTTTCCATTAAAAGAGATTTTTTTGAATTTTTTCTTGTGGGAATAATTTTCTCTTCTGATAAATAGGACAAAATTGATCAGTGTATGATTATGATGTTGTGTTTGGTTTGTCATGTTCTGTCAGATGCTTGCTTCCTTGATCAATGAACACAAATTTGTTCATTGTCCAACTATATTCAATACATAACAGGGGGTTTGTTGATAATTTGTTTGTTAAACGAAATTTTCTTTATTAATTATTAATTATTGTGTCATTCTTGTACTCTATGTGGGTTGAGGGAACATCTTACTTTTATCTTCATCGTCTTGAGATTTATTTTTGTTAAACCTCAATATTATTCTCAAAGTGATTTTCGATTCTTGTATACAGATATTCATTCAGACATTCGAATTACTACAGAAGTCACAAGTGCCCGAGCCATTGTCGTACTTTCAGTTCAAGCAATCAACAAGCTGTACGAATCTAGCCAATCTTACTGTGAGTAGTTTAGTAATTTGTGTTTCTCATTATATGCAAAACCTCCTTTCAATTGCTGTTGTTGATATGTGTGACATCAATTTGATTGATTTTAATAATTTATGTCAAGAGAATGGTTATTAGGGTTTAAAAGTACAGCCTTGCATTGGTCAGTGAAGTTTCAAAATAGTTGACTCTTCTTGTTTGATGGGATTTGGATTCTTTCAGACACAGATGCAGTTTGATTATTTTGAAGATGTCCAGAAGGATTTGAACAAGCTTGGACATTATTTTCCCAAGGGCTCCGAGAAAGTACATGAAATTCAGCAATTGGAGCATGTGGCAGAGAAAAACAGAATAACACTTAATGTCATTCGCTTTGCAGGTCAGGGTGGTAATTTTCCTAGGGTGTCATTCAAATTTTCACATCACCCATTATTTGTTGTTGCAGTTATCAAGTGATCTTGATGTTCTCCAAGTCTTGATTTTTGTTATTTGATGTTCTAATTTATAGATGCATAAAGTCATTCTAGGTCTTTAAGTTTTCAAATTCACATTTATGTTTGGGATAGTACTATTAACACATGGTATTGTATTTTAGATTTTATAGCAATCTTTGTCTGCTGAAGAATTTAATTAGAGTCATCCTGAGTAGGCCATTCTGCTCCAATAATTGGGAGCTATGTTACCAGAAACAGGACATCTGAGACAAAACGATAAAAATGAGTCACAGGGTTTGGGGTATAAGAAATGGTGTTTTATATAACCTAGGGCCCTTGGGTCATAGTCGTTATCCCTTGGTCATAGAAACAAGACTTTGTATAAGTGTGTGAGTAATCCCGAGTTGACTCTGGTCTCAAAGTTGGCTAGCTAAGTCAAAACTCCTGATCAAAATCGGTCAAACTCATTTTTACTGAAATTTTGGTGAGTTTTATTGAGTTTATGTTCCTTATTATTTACTAAGCTGAGATATTGCCGAGTTTTGTTGAGTTACCAGTTGACTCTCCACTTTGGGTTGGCCAAGTCATTGTCGAATTCAGGTCATTTGACTTTTCCCTAGGCACACAAAATTAGAAAAATACAGACAAATGACAATAAAAATAAATTATGATTTTTTCCAATGAGGTTGTGGTCCAATGCTGAGGGTGGGGGCATTTCAAGATGACCACTAGGGTTTCAATCCCCTTGAGGAATGTGCATGGCATCATCCTTTATGGGACAGTTAGCTTGTCAAAGCAAGATAATCTGTGATTTATTTCATAATATCAAATGTGCATTGGATTTAGACACTACAATCGAACTTCAAAACTAATAGTTTGAGCACCAAAAAAGATATACAATATTATGTATAGTGTCAAGTTTCAAATGACAAAATTGACTAGCCCATGTTGATTGTAAATTTATAAAATCCAAATGGGCTAGAGTCTTCTTCCTAGCAAACAATAAATTAATAGTTGAAATCAATATCCAAGTCCATGTTTGTCATTTGGTGCACTAGGCAAGTATTCACTGAGCCAAAGACAATAGTCCATGTTGG
>LPNX010356260.1:52277-125518 GCA_001517045.1 Pseudotsuga menziesii | reverse complement strand
TACCTAGAAAAATCATCAATAAAGGTCAATGCATATTTGGCCTGACTCATGGACATATGAGGGAATGGGCCAGCAACATCACTGTGAATCAATTCGAGGGGTGCAAAGGTTCTCTCATGGCTGGCTTTCTCAAATTTGTGCTCTCGGTGTTTTCCTAGGATACAGCCTTGGCAGACTCCTTTGGAAAATTTTATCTTGGGAAACCCTATGACCATATCTTTCTCACTAAGATCAGACAAATACTTGTAATTTAAATGGCCAAATCTTTCATGCCATAGCTTGCTATCTTCATTAGCATGGATAAGAAGAGCAGAGGGGTTTGAGTAAGGCAGGAAGTGTGAAAACATGTATACCTTTTGAGCATGATTCGCTACTCCTTTTGCAATGATTCTTCCACTTGATATTTCTATGATCTCAACTTCATCTGGTGAGAATATGACTTTCTCAGGAGACCCAGTGTGGGTCATCTGGTACACTGATAGAAGGTTGGAGGTGAGACTAGGGACATACAACACATTGTTGAAGTTACCATGATCAAGTTCTATCCTTTCTTTGCCTTTACTTTCAGTGAGAGAGTCATCTCCCAGTACAATAGATGGTCCTTTTGACATATCCAGTGAGAAGAAGGCCTCCTTAGTCGAAACCATGTGTCTTGAAGCTCCAGAATCTATGATAAAACTGGGTGAGCATGATGTGCCAGCAACTAGAGCATGAACTCTCTCTCTGTCATCGGAACTTGATCCTCCTTCTCTCTTCTTTGAGCTTTCTGGAAGGGGGATTCCATTCTTCTTCAGGAGATTGGTCAGCATATCAATCTGCTTTTTCATACAAGAGCTTTCAGTGTGATTGCCCTTCGAACAGTATGAGCACTTGTTCATTTCACCTTTGTTTTTCTTCTTCTAGGTATTTTTATTGGGACCCTTTTGATCCTCTGGAGACTGCTTCTTGTCTCTTCTTTGCTCAGGTGGCTTTTTAGCTTTCTTTTTTCTTTTAGAATCCACCCTCAAATCTCCAGCAACCAGAGCTTTGTCTTTGGAAGGTTTGATGGTGCCCATCATCACCAGCTTGTCTTGTTCTTGTGTGAGAGATTCCATGAAATCTGCAAGGCTAGGCATCTTCCAGGTTCGAGCTGTGAGTTTTGTGGCATAGAAGGTCAAAACAAAGACTGAGTAGTTAGGACCTAGCTTCGAGAGGATGGCCAATACGAGCTGATCGTCTTTCTTTTCGATACCACACTGCTTCAGCTGCAAAACTAGTGCTTTGAACTTGGAGAAATATAGCTGCAGGGATTCAAAGCTACTGGGACTCAGAGAAATCAGCTCATTTTCGATCTGATGTCCCCTCATCTCATCTGTCTTTCCAAAAAGATCATAAATCTTCTCCCATACTTGATCCGGTGAAGTTAATCCATCGAGATGGAAACGGAGGTCTCGGGAAATACTGAGACATAGGAGGCCATAGGCCTCATCTCTCCGATTGTGCCATTTGATCATCTCTGCAGCTGCATTGGGATCTGATTCTGTTGCCATAGTCACCATGTAGAGGCCTTTCTCTCTCAACAATATCTCCATCTCTGCTTTCCATTCAAAAAAGTTGAAGGGAGTCAAGATAGTTTTCTGTGAATCCATAGCTTTAGAAAATCTGTCCCGGCTGTCAGTAGAAGGCTCCCAGTCTTGATGTCGAACCTGCAAAACAATTTTTGAAGGAGAGTAACAACCTACAATGGCTCTAATACCATGTAGAAATTCTGACCAGCAATAGATTAATTTCACTCACAACAAATTACAATTGATCATGCAAAATTGTCAACAATGGAGACTGAAAATGGAGTTGTAACACAAAATTATATTAACTCAGTGTACAATAGCCAACCCTGTAATAACATAGGTTGTTGAATATATAGAATACATCAAGAGATCGAATTCATAAGGAGGCATCCAAAAATAGCATAAAGCAGACTTACCCAAAATAGGCAAATCCCCCATAGGTGTAAAAAGCTGATCCCAAATCTGTCATGAGGCTCATGAATTGGCAAGGGCGCATGGGCAAGATAATGAGTGGTGGAATGGAAGCTCATACATGCTTTTGCATGGAGGAAAGAGTGGAGGATGAAAGGGCAAGAAAACAAGTTCACCTCACCTAGTCTTGCTTTCCTATGTGCCTTAAAACACTGAAAAAGCAGTCAATAAAGCAGAAAAAGCAGAAGGGCACCTAGGAGGCCAGGAATAAACTAGATTTGATTCCTAATGCTTTCCCAAGCACTACATGAGTCAAATATGGCAAGTTTGACCTCTATGGATAAGCAATTAGCAACTTGCACATGGTGGGACTCATGGACTAGGCAAATAAGACAAAAATAAATGAATTAATGTCTAAGTGGGTAATACTATGGGTTTGATTATTCTAACAAAAATCATGATGGTGAAGCCTAACCACTCAGGGTCTTCATTCCAATCCCCAATCGATACGATCCTAACCATGTGAATAGATGTTTTGACGTTGAACATGGCAGAACCCTCTTGATTACCTGTCATTGATGTCAACTATTAACAAGTGCGAGGGAAATCACCATTAATGTCAATGATTCCCAAGGTAGCTAAGTACATATCATCGAATGTGAATAAAGGATTTGGAGTCAAACAATCGATGAGATATTTCAATCAAGAGCCAATGATGTAAACTCATGTTGAAAGTGAGGTAACCTACAATTAAGGCATGTAGGCCCAAGGTACTCTTTAGGTTTATAGGTCTAATTCTTGGATAATGATTTGAATTTGACGGGAATAGACTCGCCATAGGAGGGCCATAATGATTCCCACATCAGTGACGTGAAACTAGGAACAAAAATTGATTTGAAGTGATGAAACTAACTCAGACATGACTGACTTTAGGGATAAGTAAAGTTACTGATGAGTTATTTTTCTGGGTGAGACATCCTTTGAACACTTTGGGGCACAACATGTGACTTGGAAGCATTGACTTAACAAGCATAGAACCAGGTGTAATGCAAGGAATATGACAAATCATTCTTTGAATTGACTCAAAGGATTCAGGTGACTCGCAAAATTCGATCGACTCGGAGACAAGTTGAATACCCAACTGTTCAAATATGAAAAATGCAGATAGGTGCCATGTTCAAAGGTGGATTGTATACTACTGCCATAAATACAAATGAAAACCATTCCCCTTTCCTTTAATTTCCCCATCTCAAAATATGAGTGCCTCTTTTCATTTTTATGAGTCGAAAGAGGGTATCAAAAACTCATTAAAGATCATCAAATGACTAGTCGATTCTCATACTTTTTACGAACCTAAGAAAGGAGGGGTTCATTGCCAAATAGGGTCTTTCATTGTTTTTTTTTATGAGTCCAAGGAAAGAAAACTCATTTGTCATTTCACGTTTAGAGAGTCTGACATGAATAAGAAGACTCCAAAAGGTCCTTTTCCGTAAATAAGGCTAGTTGGTCCGAAAAATACATAACCTACCCCTAACTAGTCGACCGTTATGATTCTTTTACAAGCGTGAACGTAACAAGTTCGCTTGGCAATATTTTTGTGTTTTAAGGAGACTGAAAAGAGCTTAAATATAACTCCATAACTAGGTTCCTTTTTCATAATCCACTTTTAACGAGTCTGAAAAAACAAAAAGGTATACTCGACACTCTTTTACTAGGGTTTTAATGAGCATGTGAAAATTGTTTAAAGATGCTCGGTACTTTTTCATTTCAACTCCATGCTTGAAAAAGACTAAAAAAGCTTATATCATAGCCATAACTTAATGTTTCCCTAAAAAACTCCAAAAATCACATTAAAAGCCAACTTACCAAAACTATATAAAATAAAAAGTAAAAACCCACTTTTAATAAAATAATTTGGACTTCAAAATAAATAAATTATTAAAAACTTTTGAAAACTCCCAAAATATCTATAAATAGAAAGGCATTGTAAGAATTCTTTACCATTGTGAAAGTTTAGTAGTTGGAGTGAGAGTGAAGAGCTTCTATTGGTGCTTTGGCAAGTGTCCCTTATCCATTTTTTCCTTCAATCTTGCTTGGAAGAGGTAAAGATCTTGATCTTTTTTTTTTCTTGTTCAAAAATGACTTTTTGTTTCTTCTTCCAATGTTTACTTCATGTCCAAAAAAATGATTTTTTAACTTGTTTTAAAGCCAAAGTATAGGGTAAGTTCGGAATTTTATTGGATAGGAGGATTTCGACCATCCTAGAGGGATTATGGACCAAATTGGGGCAAAAATTCTGGGTCGTGGGGCCTTTTAGCATTTGGGAAAAGCACGCAACGACGCTCTATCAAGCTGGGACAGAGGCGTCGTAGGCGCTCTATCCACAACCGACAAGAGTGTCAGCCATCGGCGCTCTACGTGCCAAAACTAGTAGCACCGTAGGCGCTCTGTGGGCAAAACTAGTAGGCATAGTTGCCACTTAATATGGAAAAATAAATCCCTAATCCAATCAGAAATTAATTTTTTACCCTTTATATTGTTAAAATTTATTATTTACATGTCTTTCCGTTCAGCCATGATGAGATTTTAAATATCAATTTTGTATGTTTGCAGGTGCAATACTTCATTTCCACCATGGTCATTTGGAAAGAGAGAGAACATGAAGTTCCAGACTTCTAGGCTATCAATGATCCAACCACCATAGAGGCTTTATGGAACTATGAGCAACTAAAGTAATTTAGAATACCTGGTATGAAAGCATATGTACATTTATTGGAGTATATCATAGGGATGTGGGATCCTAACCAGGAGAATTTTGTGGTAGGGATCCACACCCTACCCATAGAGATTGAGGACATATACTTTGGAAATTGAACCCAATGATAGATTAATTTTACTCACAACAATTAACAATTGATTATGCAAAATCATTCACAAAAGATACTGAAATTGGAGCTGAACACTAAACTGTATTAAATCAGTGTACAATAGCCAACCCTGTAACATAATAGGTTGCTGAATAAATAAAATACATCATGGATTTGCATGCATGAGGAGCAATCCAAATCTAGCATAAAGCAGGCTTACTAAAAATAAGCAAATCCCCCATAGGTGTAAAAAGTTGATCCCAAATCTGTCATGGAGCTCATGAATTGGAAAAATGGCTTAGGCAAGCTAAAGAGTGGTGGAATGGCAGCTCATACATGCTTTTTCAAGGAGAAAAGAGTGGAGGATGAAGAGGACAAAAAACTAGTTCACCTCACCTAGTCTAGCTTTTCCATTTGCCTTAAAACACTAAAAAAAGTAGGGAATAAAGCAGAAAAAGCGGAAGGGCGCCTAGGAGGCCAGGAATAAATCAGATTTGATTCTTTGGGCTTTCTCATATGCCACATGAGTCAAATAAGTAAATTTTGACCACTATGGATAGGTAAAAGACAACTTGCACAAGGTGGGACACATGAACTAGGCTAATAAGACAAAAATAATTAAATTAATGTCTATGTGGGTAAACTATGGGTTGATTATTCTAACACCCCCCCTTAAGCCTGAATTATGAGTAATATATCAGAAAATTATAGGGCCTAGCAACAAGGCTTAGTCACCCTTTACATACTGCATGTCCATTTAAACAAGGAAAGAGGCAAAACCAACTTGGGAAAATCCTCCCTTAAACATGGACTGTAAAACAAAATTTGGAAATCTTGTCTTCACTCATGCTTCACAGCATGATCAGAAATACCCAGCAGTTATTTGATATTGCTGAAGGTCTTCTCACAAAATTCTTTGGTGAAGATATCAGCTACTTGTTCTGAACATGAACAGAAGAGAAGGTGAATGGTGCCATCATGCACAAGTTCTCTGATGTAGTGCATATGGATCTCAATGTGTCTGGTTCTCTGCTTCTAAACTAGATCTTTGTAGATACGAATGGTACTCTGGTTATCATAGTAGATGGTAGTTGAGTACTCTGGTTTGAAGCCACACTCTCCAAGTAAACCCTGCAACCATAAACATTGAGTTGTTGCATTAACAACTCCTGTGTACTCTGCTTCTGTAAATGAGAGTGCAATGGCACTCTATTTCTTGCTTGACTAGCTGATTGGCCCTTCTGCAAGCATGAACACATATCCTGATGTGGACTTTCTATCTGTGCTATCACCTACCCAATCACTGTCAGTAAATCCAATCAACTCAAGATCAGATTTTGCTTTGTAGAAGATCCCATGTGTCCTTGTTCCCTGAACAAAGTTTAGGATCCTTTTGGCTGCTTTCCAATGGATCTCATGAGGCTGATCCATGTATCTAGAAGCCACACTTACTGCATAACAAATATCAGGTCTAGTATGTGTCAGATACAAGAAACATCCAATCAATTGCCTATACAGTGTATTGTTTACCATAGGTGAAGAATCAGCTTCTTCCAGCTTCACTCCTGAAAGGAAAGGAGTTTTGCTTGCTTTGCAATCCTTCATTCTGAATTTGTTCAGCAAATCCAAGGCATATTTGAACTGGTGCACCTTGATTCCAGCTTTGGGTTGAGCAATCTCAAGCCCCAAAAATTGACTTAAGAGCCCCAAATCTGTCATGGAGAAGGCTTGGTTCATAGCACCCTTTAAGGAAGCAATCTCATCCTTTGAGCTTCCTATAATGAGGAGGTCATCAACATATAACACAATGATCATTAATGAACCATTAACTAACTTCAAATATACATTTGGATCTGATTTGCACCGAACAAAATTCAGTGATAGCAAGAAGCTATCGATCTTGGCATACCCAGCCCTGGGGGCTTGCTTTAGCCCATACAATGACTTTCTCAACCTGCACACAAGAGAAGGGTTAGTATCAAAACCTTGAGGCTGCTGCATATATATCTCCTCAGTGAGATCTCCATTCAATAAGGCACATTTTACATCCATGTGATGTACCTCCCATTGCCTTGAGGCTACAATGGCTAGAGTTAGCCTGATGGAATCCATCTTTGCCACTGGGGAAAAGGTCTCATTGTAATCTATGCCATGAACCTGTGAGTAGCCCTTGGATACCAATCTTTCCTTGTACTTCATTGGTGAACTATCAGCAGAAAATTTGGTCTTATAGACCCACTTACACTGGACTAACTTTCTCCCTGGAGGAAGATCCACTAGCTCCCATGTGTTGCTCTTCTGGAGTGAGCTGAACTCCTCCTTCATGGTTGTTTGCCATATTGGATCTTCTGCTACTTCTTCATATGTTTGAGGATCAGACTCCACCATCAAATAGCATTTTTCATCAAACATAGGATCCTTCATGAACAGACCACTCTCAAATTGAGATCTAGTCCTCCTTGGGTCATTAGGATCCCCAGCTAGCTCTCTTGCTACATGTAGTGTCTTGGCTGCCCATTTTGGCCTTGTAGGGCTGTTAGAGTTTGCAATAAACTCATCTCCATTAGACAAATCAGAATCAGCATGTTCAACAAACTCTTTACTTCCTTCTTGAGGTTCAGGTGGTGAAGAGGCTTCACCAACGTCCACAGCTGCAAGGGGTTCTTCTTCAAACTGAACACACCTTTCGATGAAGGCTTTGTTTGTGCTCAAATTTATCAGCTTATACCCTTTTGAATCTTTATATTATCCAACAAAAATACACTATTGGCTTTGGGGCTGCAAATCCTTCCTCTTCTCTGTTGGAATTCTAGCCCAAGCCTTTGAGCCAAAAATCCTGAAATGAGTCACATATGGCTTGTGCCCACACCATGATTCGAAGGGATTCATACCATCAAGATATTTGTGAGGCACCCTATTCTGAATATAGGATGCACAGTTGATAGCTTCGGCCCAGTACTTTGGTGGCAAAGTTTTGGCCTCCATCATGCATGTTGCCATCTCCTTTAGTGATCTGTTCTTCCTCTCAGCAACACCATTTTGTTGTGATGTGTAAGGTATAGAATGATGCATCTGAATACCTGCATCTGCATAATAATTAATAAACTCAAACTTGACATACTCACCACCATTTTCAGATCTGAGGACCTTGAGTTTCCTCCCAGACTGGTTTTCAACCAAAGCCTTAAAGACTTTGAAAAGGCCAAAAAATTTAGACTTGTGTTTCAGGAAGTAGACCCAGCAATACCTGGAAAAGTCATCAATAAAAGTCAATGCATATTTTTCCTGACTCATGTACATATGAGGGAATGGGCCAGCAACATCACTGTGGATCAGCTCGAGGGGTGCAGAGGTTCTCTCATGACTAGCGCTCTCAAATTTTTGCTCTGGGTGTTTTCCTAGGATACAACCTTGGTAGACTCCTTTGGAAAATTTTATCTTGGGAAACCCTATGACCATCTCTTTTTCACTAATATCAGAAATATATTTGTAGTTTAGGTGGCCAAATCTTTCATGCCAAAGCTTTCTTGCTTCATTAGCATGAATCAGAAGAGCAGAGGGGTTTGAGTAGGGTAGGAAGTGTGAGAACATGTATACCTTTTGAGCATGATTTGCAACTCCTTTTGCAATGACTCTACCACTTGAGATCTCTGTAATCTCAACTTCATCAGGGGAGAATATGAATTTCTTAGGAGACCCAGTGTGGGTCATCTGGTACACTGACAAGAGGTTGGAGGCAAGACCAGGCACATATATCACATTGTTGAACTGACCATGATCAAGATCTATCCTTCCTTTTCCCAAACTTTCAGTGAGAGAGTCATCTCCCAGTACTATAGGTGGTCCTTTCAACATATCAAGTGAGGAGAAGGCCTCCTTGGTCAAAACCATGTGTCTTGAAGCTCTAGAATCAATGATAAAACTGGGTGAGCTTGATGTGCCAGCAACCAATGCATGAACTCTCTCTCTGTCATCTGAACTTGATCCTCCTTCTCTCTTCTTTGAGCTGTCTGGAAGGGAGATGCCATTCTTCTCCAGGAGTTGGGTCAGCATGTCTATTTTCTTCTTCATACAAGAGATTTCAGTGTGATTTCCCTTATTGCAGTATGCGCACTTGCTCATTTCACCTTTATTTTTCTTCTTCTGGTAGTTCTTCTTGGAACCTTGTGGCTCCTCCGGAGACTGTTTCTTGTCTCTCTTTTGCTCAGGTGGATTTTTAGCTTTCTTTTTTATTTTTGAATCCACCTTCAAATCTCCAGCAATCAAAGCTTAATCTTTGGATGGTTTGATGGTGCCCATCATCACCAGCTTGTCCTGTTCTTGTGTGAGAGATTCCATGAAATCTGCAAGGCTACGCATCTTCCAGGTTTGAGCTGTCAGTTTTGTGGCATAGAAGGTCAAAAAAAACACTGAATAGTTAGGGCCTAGCTTTGAGAGGATGTCTAGGATGAGCTGATCATCTTTCTTTTCAATCCCACACTGTTTCAGCTACAAAACTAGTGTTTTGAACTTGGAGAAATATAGCTGGAGGGATTCAAAGCTATTTGGACTCAGAGAAATCAGCTCATTTTCGATTTGATGTCCCCTCATCTCATCTATCTTTCCAAAAATATCAGAAATCTTCTCCCATACTTCATTCAGTGATGTCAATCCATCAATATGGAAAAGGAGGTCTCTGGAAATACTCAGACATAGGAGACCATAGGCCTCATCCCTCGTGCTGTGCCATTTAATCTTCTCTGCAGCTGCATTGGGCTCTACTTCTATTTCCATAGTCACCCTGTAGAGGCCTTTCACTCTCAACAGTATCTCCATCTCTTCTTTCCATTCAAATAAATTGAAGGGAGTCAAGATAGTTTTCTGTGATTTATCCATAGCTTAGAAAATATGTCCCGGTTGTCAGTAGAAGGCTCCCAGTCACTGATGTCGAACCTGCAAAACAATTTTGGAGGAGAGAAAACAATATACAATGGCTCTTATACCATGTGGAAATTGAACCCATTGATAGATTAATTTTACTCACAACAATTAACAATTGATCATGCAAAATCACTCACAAAAGAGACTGAAATTGGAGCTAAACACTAAACTGTATTAACTCAGTCTACAATAGCCAACCGTGTAACATAATAGGTTTCTGAATAAATTAAATACATCAGGGATTCGAATGCATGAGGATCAATCCAAATCTAGCATAAAGCAGGCTTACTAAAAATAAGCAAATCCCCCATAGGTGTAAAAAGTTGATCCCAAATCTATCATGGAGCTCATGAATTGGAAAAATGGTTTAGGCAAGCTAAAGAGTGGTGGAATGGCAGCTCATACATGATTTTTCAAGGAGAAAAGAGTGGAGGATGAAGAGGACAAAAAACTAGTTCACCTCACCTAGTCTAGCTTTTCCATTTGCCTTAAACTTACTGAAAAAGCAGGGAATAAAGCAGAAAAAGCAGAAGGGCACCTAGGAGGCTAGGAATAAAGCAAATTTGATTCCTTGGGCTTTCCCATGCACTACATGAGTCAAATAAGTCAATTTTGACCACTATCGATAGGTAAAATACAACTTGCACAAGGTGGGACACATGAACTAGGCTAATAAGACAAAAATAATTAAATTAATGTCTAAGTGGGTAAACTATGGGTTGATTATTCTAACATCTACTATCTGACCGAATTATCTAGGAGAGGAAGTATAGTAGTTCTATCTAGAGCACAGGGAGGGTAGACCTCCTTAGATGACTTGATCGACCAGTATTGTGCACTAGGTATGGATCCCCAATCCAAGGAGCTACACATCCAGTCCACAATGGATCTTCATTTGATGACAGTGGTGTACACAATCACAAAGGTGGAAATAAATAGGTCTACCCATCTTACCACTAGATTACACACGTTGTATGCTTTGCAGTGTATGGAGCCCATCATCTTCAACTGGAGTGAAGGCATGCAGGTATGTCTCAAAAATAACCTAAACAAATGAAAGAGGGGAATACTGAAGAAGTTTGGCTACTGAGCTATGATAATATATTTTATCTTATAGCGGGTGCCCCATATGAGGCCACATGTGACTATTAGTCGGCTCGACCCTGAGGATCCCAGGATGCTTGCATGGGTATTGGTCATGCCCCGTCTTGGTGGTGGGGGACCCAAAGTCAGTTACAGATCTAGTTTCTTTCGCTGGCTGAGAAGCTAGTTACTCTTGGTTGAGGACTATGCCTACGAGGGAGCAAATTTTCGTGACGACCCGGAACTTGCATTACCTGAGGGATAAGTACGGGACAATGAAGGTAAGAAAATACACTATTTGATGTGATTTTAGTTTTTGTATTTTTATTTCATTTTTAATTTTGTAGTACTGAGGTAAGTGAAAATATTTCCATGCAGATATTGGACCCATACATCCAGCACTGATGTCACCTATTGCTAGGCAAGAAGGTACCAGGGATATGATGTTATACCACTCCGAAGTTGATGAAGAGTTCAGAGACCTTGAGGAGAACCTATAGCATTTGAATGTACGTATCCTTGATGTGACTACTAACGAGGTACCTAGGCATTATCAGCGCCATACTGTAGGTGTCTCTAGATGATTTTCTAGGCTACTCCGCAGAGTGGCTCAAGCTATCACATGCTATCATGAGCAGCACCAGGAGAAGTATTAATCTACTTTGATCTTCATTTTTTGTATATGTACTACTAAAAGCTTTGAAGCTTCATATTTTTCCCTATGTATATGTGTATTCCGAACTTTTTACAGTCCTGAACTTTGAGGGCACTGAAAGCTAGATGCTTCAGCCCAGTTTTGTATCGCAGTGCTACAGTTTTTTTTAATATATGACAAACTTTTATATTTACAGTTGTGTGTGTGACAAATGTGATATTAGAAATTATTATCTACTTATGAATTTACATGTATGTTGTTTATGTTTCAAATGGAATTTTCAAATATGAGCAATGTACCAGTACAAGACATAATTAGTTATGGAATCTTCCACAATGTTTAAATGTCTCGAAATGTGTTGATATGTAACCTGCTCAAAACACCTTTCTAACAACCTAACTCTTTGAAATGTACGAAGAAGTAGGGGAATCCTGACGGTGTAGACCCAATTAAGTTGTTGAACAACTAGTTCAAAGTCTAGGTAAACCCTAATTTCCCTTACATCGCTAACTAGGGCTTCTGACAACAATCCAATCACGACTTGGTATTCCGTCAGATTGTTGGTGGAGGGACCTAAAAGAACACCCCCTAGACTCACCAGATCACTTGTAGGAGGGTATAGTACCGAGGCTGCTAATGCAAGGTTAAGTGTATATCGATACCACTGTCAACAAAACCAGTGAAAGTAGTCATTTGTCCATCAGACAAAAGACATACATAAGTAGGGTTTTTTTTTAAACACATTTAAAATCACACAAAAGACACACTTTTCAAGACTAAGACACACAACAAACTATAAACAATATTTACAAAGACCCTATGCTAGATGAACTAGGCATAGTATATTTTTAGGTAGAGCCCATTTTGAGGCTCTCCCAAAGGTATCCTATCATAATCAACCAACTCATATGCCCCTTTCTCTAAAATGTGACTGAAAATATAAGGCTCATGCCACATAGACTCAAATTTTCCTGCCCCCAACTTTTCATGCTTCTGATCATAAGTCAAGACCAGGTCTCCTTCATTAAAGGCACGAGGTTGAACAGTCATGTCATATTGAACTTTCATTCGTCATTTATGTGCCTCATTAGCTAAGGTAGCATCGCGTCGAGTTTCGCCAAGTTTGTTTAGATACAAGAATCTTTCTTCGTCTATAGTAGTGTTTGGAAACAATTCTACAACAAGTTTCAAAGAAGGGATCTTGCATTCTATCGGGATAGTTTCTTCCAACCCCTATACTAGTTGAAATGGCTTAAAACCAGTGGAAGTTTTGACAATAGTCCTATAGGCCAAGGGTGCAGAGAATAGATGTAAATGCTAGTTTGACTTGGCTTGCCCTACCATCTGCTGAAGCATTGTTTTTAATACTTTTTTATAGCTTCAACCTGGCCATTGGCCTGAGGATAGTAAGGAGTAGATTTATCGTGATGAAACCCTAATTTGGCACTGAGCTCTGCCATAATTTTGTTTTTAAAATGTGATCCATGATCGGTCACAATGGACCTAGGAATCCCGAATCTAGCAATGATATGGTTGAACAAAAATAGTGCAGTTGTATTTTCATCTTCGGCATATGTGGGCATAACCTCATCCCACTTTGTAAAATAGTCCATAGCCACAATAATCTATCCATGCCCCCTAGCTGAGGTAGCGCTACAATGCACGAAGTCTATGCCCCATTTTGCAAAGGGGCCAATTGCTACAACGGGATGGAGCAGAGCTAGATGGGTGTGTTTCTTGGTAGTGAACATTTGATATGGTGGGAATTTCTTGACTGTTTCAATACAATTTTTCAAAATAGAGGGCCAAAAATACCCTGCACGCAAGATTTTCTAGGAAGTATCCAACTCAGTTAGATGACTGCCACAAGCTCCAGTGTGGCAATCATTTAAAACAATCTCAACCTCCTCATGTGTAAGGAAACGTCGTAATATGGAGTTAACACCGTGGCGGTATAGGGTATCATTTAGGATAAGATATCTTTTATCCTGGTCATGAATGTGACGACGTTCATCGCGAGAATCAGTGGGATGATATCGTAAGGTCTGGAGATACAAAATGATGTCTCCATACCTAGGATCTATCGTACTAATGAGAAACAAGGATTCATCAGGGAATGAATCAAAAGGCTCTGCATTCTTAGTAGTATGAGGAAGGTCACATATAAGCTCTGCAAAAACAAGAGACTTCTTGGAAGTGTTCTTGGAGAATTCTAACTCAAATTCTTGGAGAATCACAATCCAGCGTGAGTATTTTCCCCCAAGCACTTGACATGTGAGAACGTAGTACATGGGGCTGGAATCCGCATAAACAGTGGTGGTGCGGAGCAAGATATAATGACAGAACTTTTAGACCGTGATGACCATGACCAGAGCAAGTTTCTCCACATGTGAATATTGAATTTCAGAGTCTAAGAGACTCTTACTGGCATAATAGATCACATGTTCTTATTTGTGCTCATCTGTTTGAACAAGGACAATGCCTATGGTAGACAAGGATGCAGCCATGTACAAGGAATACTCCTTAGAATAATTAGGTGGTTGCAACACTGGTGCATGGGTAAGTGCATGTTTAATATTATCAAACCCACATTGCATGAAATCATCCCAAACAAAAGGGGTATATTTTTTAAGCAACCTCATGAAACTGTGTGTGATTTCTACATAATTGCAGACAAAGCGACGTAGAAATTTTTCCTTCCCTTGCAAATTTTGAAGTTCAATTACATTCATGGAAGTAGGTAGGGATAAGATAGCTTCAATTTTCAAGGGATCGATGCTAATTCCATCTTTAGAAACAACAAATCCAAGAAGTCGTCCAGTCTCTACACAAAAAACACATTTATGGGGATTTAGACTAATATTGAAATAGCGACATCGAAGAAAAATGTATCTCAAATGATCAACATGGATATCCTGTTGCTTGGAATGAGCAGGTAGGTCATTGAGATAAAGTTCCACAATATGTTTAATGCCATGAAAATCATACAACATAGCACTTTGAAATGTCGCGCCAATGTTTTTTAAACCAAAAGGCATCTTGCGACAGGGAAAAGTCCCCCAAGGGAAAATAAATGTTGTCTAGTTATGTTGGTCTAATGGGATAATTTCAATCTAATTATAGATGAAGAATCCATTCATAAAGGAAAAAATAACACTTCCAACACAGTTGTCGATAATCTGATCGATATAGGGAGTGGGAAAATTGTCTTTTGGACAAGCTCTATTCAAATCCCTAAAGTCGATACAGACCCTAATAGTGCCCTACTTTTTATTCGCAGGGACTATGTTGACCACCCATTCACTTAACGATACAAGGTAAATGAAACCAACTTTCAGAAGTTTCTCAACTTCTTCCTTGATGGATACTTCTTTTCATGGGTGGACTTGTCGTAGTTTCTGGCAGATTGGTTGGGTACCAAGATAAGTTTTTACCTCATGGACAATAATAGAGGGATCAACTCTGGCATTTCTTCATATTCCCAAGCAAAGACATCTCTAAATTCCTTGAATAGGGTCGTGTATGAATAAACTTCTTCAGATGAAGAGTTATGGCCTATGAAAACGTTCTATGAAATACACGGTTTCATGGATATGTCAACGGGGATGGTTTTCATAATGTTGCATAGTTTTCCCTCATATTCGACATTGCGAGAGAGTATCAGAGACTAAGGGTTTGCGAATATATCAGATGAAATGACAGAAGCAAAATTTTCTTCAACCATATGGCAAGGGGGAAGGAAAGAAGATCGATGATGATGGTCTTTCCAAGGCATCTCCTCTAATAACATAACCTCCATAATGGATTCGTCTGTTGGAAGTGTATGTGAAAGGTAATTGAGAGATGGGGGGGGTTTTCAAGCCAATATGATAGGTGATAACAATATGAGGCCACCAACAAATGATCGTTGAAGGTGGGGTCACAAGTAGATTGGATTGCGTTATAAACTTCTTCAAAAGGGGTAAAAGGTGTTGATTCAACAATTGATTTGCCTTTGTCAATAGAGGAGGTAGAAATCATATTGATAGATGTATTTTGCAGAGTGAGAGGAGGAGTGGATAATGGAAAGACTCCCATTAATGAAGAGTCTTTGATAAGACCTACTCCGATGTCTTTATACTGAGGGGTATTCAAGAGCGGAACGCTATTTTCATCATCTGTAATGGCACTAGGTGTGATGAAATCTAGCTGATCTACGGTAACAATCCTTCCTTGGAATGGGAACTGGACAATCTGAAAGACACTATCAATGCTACAGCTTGTATAGCATAAAACCAGTTGCAACCTAGGAGTAGGTTGTAGTCCAAAGGAGCATCAACGACTTCAATGTGAATGGAGACTGACTTTCCCCCTAGTTCAACATGGATAGCAGGTAGTAATCCATATGGTTGGAAGTCATGACCATCAAAATTCTTGAGGGTAGTAGGAGAACAATTGATCTCAGGAGAATCGATGGCTCTCCAACAAGATAAAGACATGATAGATGTAAAGGCTCCTTCATCCAAAACTATACGATGAATGGTTTTTCCAGCAATTTTGGTAGCTATCTGGAAAGCTAATTGATGTGAGAGCCTTATGTTGAAATCATCCAGTTTGAAAGTGATGATGTTATTGTTTTCAAGATCCATAGCTCCAAGTGCAGTAAGTAATTTTTTTCATTGAGTAGGACATGTTTGGAGTACTTCTAAAGCCAACATAGCATAGGGTGCTTGAGCCAAATCTTCTACTATGTTGTAATATTGGGCAGCACGTGCGTTAGGGTTGATAATGGACTTATGAAGAGTACCCTTTGGTGGGAAAAAAATTGGTAATGGAATCAGTTTTTCAATGTGAAGATGGTTACTAAGAGGAGGTGTGGAAGCTAAAGGTTTTTCAAGTGGAACTTCATCACATTTCTTTTCTGGAGGTGGGTCATAAGTTTGTGAGCTTGTGTTCAAGTTAACCGTTTCACTAGACATCATTCTAACTTCATCAGTGTACAAAGAAGTTTCATTTAAGGATTTATGATCAATTAATTGTTGTTGGGAAGAGAAAGGATCTTTGAGAACTTCTGGGGTGGGTGAAGTTTTCAAAAACTTGCTGACTTCCTCACGATGAGGACATTCTTTAGTGAAATGGTCACCTCCGCAGATTAAACAAGGATATTTTACTTTTCTCTTGCCCTTTGAATCGGCATCTGGGTTATGTGGTTTATTCCCTTCTTTTTGATTATCAGGTTTTTTAATTTATTTTTTCCTTTTCTCTTTCTGATCGAAGATTCAGTAGTAGATTGGATTACATTTACACCAGTGGAAACAATAGGAGAGGGTGTAGTTTTGGTAGGTGGCTTTGTTGATGAGGCAGTTTGATTTTACTTTTTACAAGGCTTTATCGTCATTTGTGTTTGAACTGAACCAAGTATGCCATAAGCAGGTGGTTTAGTTGCGGGTCTTGATGTATCTGTTGTGTGTCAAGGAGCATGGGGAATCACATCATACAAAGTACCTGACTGGGAATAGACCAAATCTAGGTACTAAGCGCGACTAATGGATTTCTCTTCGGTAATAGCGCCTCCCATGGTGACGTCTCTAGAAATGGGTGGAAGTAAATACTTTGTAAACCAATTAGCCAATAACTGATTAGGAATGGGATCCTTAATTAACCTACGTCTTCTTCTCCGTTCATGAATATGATCATAGATATGAGTTGATGTTGTTTGTCGAAGTGAGGTTAACAGGTCTGTACCTATTTTGTACTGGATGGGTAACTGAAAGTGTGTTAAAAAGGCTATAGCTAAAGCATTGAAGTCCCAAAAAGAGTGATGTGGTAGCTCGATGTACCACTTGGCGGAAATACCTGTGAGGGTTCATTGGAATAGTCGTAGGCCATTAATTAATTCGATGAACACCAAAGATGAAAAGTCATCACATGGTTTTTTGGATCCTCAGCAGGTTTACCATTAAATTTGGGTATATTGGAAGGTAACTTGACTGGAATGGCTGGCTAAGAGGGGTCATGATGGATTGGATCATTTATCAATCTAGACAAATCTGGTAAATCCAAGGTTGCCAAAAATGGCAATTGTATGTTGGGATACGTGTACTGGTAGTATTAATATGGCATTTTCTGACCAGTGGGACCGTAGGTAGATTGATAAATAGGAATATATGATGCCCCATACGCTTGTTGATTATGTTGTTAATTATTCGAAGGTCCTCTAGGTCCTCTAGGTGGGGTTCCCCCAGATCCTTCAAATCCTCCATGTCCTCCAAGTGGGGGTCCTCCAGATCCTCCTGATCCTTGAGGTCCTTCGGGTCCTCCAGGCCCTCTGGGTGGAGGTCCTCTAGATCCTCCAAGTCCTCCAGGTGGAGGTCCTCCAAAACATCCATTGGGTCCTCCAAGTCCGCTAGGTCCTCTAGGAGGAGGCCCTCTGGGTGGATGTCCATATCCTCTAGAAGTAGGGACATAATATCCTCCGTAAGATGGGACATTAGACCAATTTGGTTGTCCCCAAGGCACAAAATCATTTCCAAGGTAAGGCATTCCAGGATAAACAGCCCCTGAATGTGTAGGTTGATAAGCTAGTTGAGTTGGGGGTGGTTGATTCCCGAGGTAAGTATATCCCCAAGAAACTAGATTGATAACATGTTGTACCCATAAGGGTTGGCATGTATTAGATGGGAGATTTACCATGTTGGTATTGGTAGGAGAAATGACTACTGCAGGTTGTTCCACAGCTGAAACTTGTTTATAACTAGTGATAGCCCTATTAGCAGGTGGCATAACTTGCACCAGAGGTTTCCCCCTAATGTTAGAGTGTGCTGAAACCACTTGAGTTATGGATTTCCCCCCAACTACAATGGGTATGGGAGGACAAGTTATAGGCTCGAGATTTGAAATGGTAGGATTGGATTTTTGACCTAGGTTACCATGAAACGAAACTTCTTCAATAGGACCTAAGACTTCAGCAAGTGAACTATATCCATCAGGCCATGGGTCCGCTAAACGAGGTAGAAGAGCTGACATGGAGAAATAATTCTTTCTACTCTCTCTAAAAAATTACAAGCTCGATCAAGAGACGCGTGAATTATCCTATATCCATCCTCCCTAAAGGAGGATTCCCTTATGAAGGTCTAACAACCCTGAACTCAGCAATGGCTTGGCCCATAGAGGTCCTCCAAAAAGGAGCATTAGAACCAAACTCTGCTTCATTAGGACCATCCACACAGCCTTCCATTGGTGAAGGAACCAAAACATCAGCCACATGAGGTAATTGGACCAAAGGATTTGTATAAACAATGAAGTCATCTTTAGTTTCACTTGCTAAGGCAGTTCCTACAGGAGCATCCGCAGAAGCTGGTTGTTCCATGTTTACCCCTTCTTGTCCTTCCATAGTAGGAGGAGAGTCAGGAGGTAAACCCTGTAATATACGAGAATGACGTCTCGTAAGTTGCTCAGCCATGGTGGTGGCTGAAGTTATCTAATCTAAGTCAAAAAAAGAGGGAAAAAACACCCAAACAGACCTACATAGAGATAAAGGTCACAAGCAGTATTAAGTGATAGGATGGGCTCAAAATAGTCGGTCTCTCACCAGTATTGTCAAGAAGGTGTAACTCATGATATACCTCAGGGGTACGTGCGTAGTAATCTCCCCAAATGTTTTTTTTGATGTATTGCTCCAAACAAGACGGCCAAATGGTTTTTCTCAGTTGGACAAGGAATCCTAGTGGGGACTCTCGATATACTCAAGGTATGTGGGAGCTCAAATCGGTAGTAGTGTTGTCTAATGCACAACTGTCCATAAGGGGCCTTCTGACATACAATCTAGTATGTAAATTACCTTTCTATATACCTCAAGGGTACATAAAAGGTCGTTTGATATACCAATGGTACATGGAAGAACCTCGTGAGTCCTGGGTTTTAGTGCAGACAAATTAATGGCAATTGCTATGTTTTACGACGCCCAAACACATCACTCACCTATCACTCAAATTTCTATAGAATTTTAATCTAAATCTACCGTTGATTTTATCTGTATGGTTAGGTGAATGTTAGTCAGGTGTTGTCTCCAATAATGCAAATTAATCTAGATGTAAATGCACTTTTTGACTTCGATGAGATCTAGCTAGGGTAAGGAAGAAACCTTTTTCTTTTTCTTTTCAACAACACACTAAATCAAATGCCACTTTAAACAATCAAAATAATATCTAACAAGAATGCAAAGAAATTTCTTGCAAACACAAATCTCTTTCGACAAGCACTCTAAAGTATCTGAAATGCAAGAAATAAAACTGAGCCTCTAATGTGCATGCAAAATTTAACTTTTGCTACAATGTCAAAAATACCTATTCTTCTAAATCACTCATGCAAATGAAAATAAAAATTTTCTTAAGCATAAACAAGAGGAAATTAACACGATTCTTTTTGTATTTTTCTGGAAAATATGAGGCACACGAAGCAACTTTTAAAAGAGACTAACTCTAGAAAGAGGCTATAGGTTTTCTTTTCAAAAGAAAAATTTTCAGACACTTTCCTAAAAAACCAAAATTGAAGTATTTTTCCACTTTCTTTTATAACAATGAAGTAGATAAAGTTTTTTGGATCTGAGCTCAAAAAGAGAATCAGGTTCACAAAAACAAGCAAACTCAGATAGCAAACAGATAAGAAAATCACTTAGAAAATCTCCATAGAACAAGACAGTTCAAACAAATTGAAAAATAACCTTTTTCAAGCAATTTAAAAACTTGACAGGAATTTTTAAAGGCCTACCTCGGTGCGTTGAGAAGCACTGCACCAGAGCATCGTAGGTCAGATCGACATTGTTAATCGTCTACACATAGCCTCCGTCAGTGCTCTGTCAGTTGAATTAGAAGTCGGTTTCAGTGCACTAGACGAAGAAGAGAAAGGCGCCCTAAGAGGATTAACACTCTTTCAACCAAATAGAGGTGCGCCGCTCGAACAATAAACTGAAAGGCCAAAGGCCTACAGGAGAAACCAGAAAAGATTGAGTTGGACTAAAAAGGGTGAAAACCTACTCAGAAAAAAGGCAATAATCAGGAAAGTAAGATAAATGGCTTACCTTGTTAACTAAAATGACAAAAAGGAGAGAGAAATAACCTTCATAGATGGAATGGTTACCGAAGTTTGTAGATCTGACTGGATCTGCACCAGATCTGACTGGATCTTCCCTAGATCTGACTGGATTTACTGATCCCTAGTATGGCCACCAATTTTGTTGTAAGGAATTCTCAATCAGTACAGACACTGTTTTTTCCTCTGCACTGTAAGTCACAAGCACAGAACAAAAAGACACAGCAACACATCCTTTCCTTAAACAATCAAATTAAATAACATGAAATACAATATACCTCAACTTTAGCTCTCTTTTTCTTTTCTCCAAAATCCTTTGCAATGGTTCAATACCTGCAAAACAAATCAAAAGACAAACAAACAAGATGAGAGGATCATGATAAATTGATTATTTATATTAGTGATCAAGGAGTCCGATAATATCTAATCAAAATCAATACATCAAATATAGGAAAGGGGCATATCTTTGTATTAATTATAAAAGAGAAAGAAGTACAACCAAGCCTTCATGTCAATGGCCTCAATATCCGCAAGAACATATACAATCATCCATAGCTATGAAGATCTATCCAAACATTAGCCATCCCTAGTTTACATCTAATTCAAACTTGAAACTAACAACATAAGGATACTTTTCTTGGCCTCCACCCACTTCACATTATGAAGGATTCATTTTTAGGCCTAGAACCCATGAGGTGACTTGGAAAATGGATAGGATATGATCCCAATAGGTGAGGGAGGTGAATTCCACCTCTCCCAAGCATGTAGGAACTGACTCCACGGAGGCTTCCATATAGAAGCTTCCAAAACCTTCATTTTTCCCATTTTTTGATCATCAGTGCTCCGGTAGAAAAGACACAGGCACTAACCTAGGTTTTTGTCAAAGAAAGAGAGCACCAGTGCTTTTTACTCCACGGTGAGAAGCATCGTCGGTGCTCTGTGTAAAAGGAATAAAGGCGTCGACCCTCCAAGATATGGAAAAAAGATGACCAAGATGGCTCAGGTCAGGCTTTCTGGGAGGTTGAAAGGCAATGTGGAATTTCCAGGTGCAACAAAACCTAACCATGGGGTCAAGAAAATAAAATTAGCAGGATGAATCTTTTTCCAACCACCATGATCAACTCCACCCTATGAACCTATTATTTTAGTTAGATAGTAAGGAAAGAGATAAAATTGCAATTATTGATACACCATTAGAAGGATGAAACGTTATATTTTTAATCAATCATAATAAAACATTAAGTAGTTTCATAAAATGGAAAACTATCCCTATCCTCCTTGTAATGTATACATAAGTTATAATGGAAACAATATCTTACAAACTCCATTTCACGAAAGGAAATTGTTCATAAAGGAATCATACTAATACAGGACTATTGCAACTCAGTCAAATTGATCCAACATTTCCTTCACATGTTTTGATGGAATTACATCATATATGCCTTAAAGAATGAGATACAAATTCCTAAATAAGTAAGGAATATAGATGCTTCTTTAGGATATCCCTCAATTAGATGTCATAAAAGGCACTCTCCCTTGATTAAATGTCATAAAAGGAACTCTCCAATAGAATTAAAAAATGAGCCTAACAAACACAAAATCCACTAGTCAACTAAAAGGAAATGGAATAAAGATAAAAAAGGCCATATCAACTAGCATATTATTGTACAAAGCATTAAGCAAACAAGGACATAATGAGATCAGTATTGGCTTGGCACCCCCTAAAAAGGGACCAAATCCATCCTTACCACATAACCCCCTAATCAAAAATCCCTTAACCTATTCAGTATCTTGGTTCTATCTTAGAGGCTATATGGAAAGGGGAGTAAGATTCCTTTCTAGATATGATAAGATGTCAGTAATAGGATCAATAAACTACTACAAGGAATCTAAATTGTAATCCATAAAAGAACACATATACCACATCATCTCCAGTATGGGATTAAAGAGGGTGCATCTTCCCCTTGTATTCATTTGATCATTTGCTGAAAACTCGGGTGTGAGGCGCTCTTCATGGTCTAATCCCTTTAAGGCATTCCAAGCTACTTCATATAGAAAAAGCACCTCTACACAAGTAACTTCGTAATGAGACTTGGAAAAGGACACCAAATTCTCCTTGCTATACACTTGAAAGAAAGTAGGTATGTTTTTTTTCAAGGGAGATCATCTTCTTACCTCTTCTCATTTGAAGAATCACTTACTATGATGACAGGATTAGGTGCCTTGTGCTATTCAAGGTGACCTACTTGCTTATGAGTCATGTTGGGTCCCTCAAGTCTATAGAGCTTTGGGAAATTGGTTTCTTCAAACATCCTAGGGTCTTAAGAGGAGGGCCTTCTATTCAAGATATTTGACTTCTCCCATACCAATATATTCTTAATCATAAAAGGAATGTGAATCATGGTTTATAATTAACTGAGATTTCAAACAAATAACTACTAAGTTTTGGACAAGGATCAAAGCGAGGGAGATATAAATTGCGACAAATGATACAAGATCAACGAAACCTTGAGAATACTAAATAATAGGAAGCATTAGATGTAGGACGGAAATTAGGGGTGGAAAATTTTAGATCATATCACTAAAGCCAATGTGATGATGATGTTTGATCGGCTGTATATATTCCAATCATAATAACCAGGTGGAAAGAATGATGGTAGGCATCGTTGTCCATCCAATTAAAAGACATTGATCACCATAAATTGCATCATAATGGAAACTAAGGTGCTGAAGGTAAAGTGGAAGGATGTTTACAAGTTGATCATGGTGGGCTAGCTTGATTGAAACCCAATTATGGATATTTGACATATGGAAAGACTAAAGGTATGTGAAAATCTAACCTTAAGATGTTATCCAGAGTTAAGAGATAAAGACTCATACCTACAAATCCTTTTTTGACATAATAAATTTCAATGCTATGGATCTCCAAAAGGATCACTGTGTTAGTTAACCCTACCTCATTCCACTACAATCATTTGATGTAGACCGGACAAACACCATAGTAACTCACATACTCAAATCCTATTATTTAAATATGGGACCTCTTATTAGGATTTGAACAAAACTATGAATGGATCCCAACTTAAAATAAGTTACCAAGGGGTGTTTCCAATAAAAAGCAAATAGCTAACCTCACTAAAGAAACCACAATCTAGGTCGTAAAGTTAGTAAAGGGCCAATAAACACTTATTTAAGAATAACATGTCTTAAAGTACCTCGGGACCATATTACTTAGTGATAGAGGAACTAGTTCTAGCCTAATAGATTGGAACCTATGTTCTTATTCCCATACTCAATGGTCTACAATAATAAGATTCCCCCGTTTATGTCAAAAACAATGGTAGAGAGGAAAAGGAGTGCTCTAATTGGTGGAACAATAAAATATTTAACCCAATAAGGTTTATGATTCCCCTCATGAATTCTATAAGAGATTTTTTTTTTCATTTTTTGGGATCATAGATTCATTAACAACTAAATAGGGATAAGTAGAGGTAAGATTCCATCAAAAACTGAAGATCTACCTAGTGTATCATTTTTTGTAGCAACAAGTAACATCCTTCTTCTTCTACTTATCTTCTCTTTTATTCTCATTCTCATTATAAGCAGTATTTGCACCATAGACGTTGTGAAGGGAAGTAATGAGGCCCAAGATAGTTATTTTATTATCCTTGAACCCCTATGCATTTATTGTATAAACGAGATGGTATTTTTCGTATTTGAGGTCGTATAGTCCCTATCGCTGGAGTTATTGTTTTGTAAATGAACTATCGTTTTTTGTGAAAGAAACACTGAGGTTGTTTCCACTACTACATAATAAATTCAAGCAAGTTGTGTTGGTTTTCCCTTTCATTTTCCATCTCACTTGGTGTTGAATAAACCATTGTATCTATGCTTACCTTTCCCATTTGGTATTTTGTTTCTTATAAATATGTGTTAGGAAAGTAGTTATACCTCCTCCTTAGCTCATATTTTTTCATGTTATCTAATATATTTTCCAAGCATAATTGTTTTATGGTTCCCATTGTTAAAAGGATCATTCCTAGATTTGAAACCTATTAAATCCCCCTTTCGTTGATTAGCTCTTTTATCACCTCCAAAATACAACTTAGCATTCTTTTTATTTTGTTGCAAATAGATAATAGAGATTAACTCCATTCACCCTCTATATTGGTTATAAATCTAGTATGCCTAAAACAACCCATAGTTTTAGGAGGGCCCTGCATATGGTTTTAAAACCATGTATGGGGAGATGTTGCAATGTTCATTCGTAACAAAATAAAAAATAAAAATAAATATTATATGTGATCCATAAATAATTTTAAATATTAATAATAATAAAACTGTATGTGGACCTTAAATAAAAATATGTGCCTTTTGGTTTGAATCAAATCAACAGCTATATATAGGACACACTAAAGTTGATAGCTCATTGAATAAAATACCTAAAAAGAGGTTTGCACTTCCAGAGATTGGTCCCTCTTAGCACTTGATAGAGCCCAGGATTTGGATTTACGCTCATATATATTGTGTATTTGCAAGGCCCTCCTAAACCATGTACAATAAAACCATGGGTTGTTTAGGAGGCCTTGCACATTGTTTTAAAACCATGTGCAAGGCCCTCCTAAACCATGTACAATAAAACAATGGGTTGTTTAGAAGGCATTACAAATGATTGTAAAAGTTGAGGAATCATTTTAATTTATCTGATTTATATAGATTTATATATATGTAATTGTAAATGTTTTAAATTAATTTGAGGGAGATGTTATTTTTTTATAATATTTCTTTTAAATTTTTATAATATTTTTATAGTTACTGTACAATATTACAAACGTTACATGACGTTACAAGATCTCTTCTATAATATTCACTATCACTATTATTTTTTGCCAACATGTTACAAATGTTACTAACTTTACATCACGTTACAAGATCTCTCCCATAATGTTCACTATCACTATTATTTTTTGCCAACATGTTACAAATGTTACTAACATTACATCATGTTACAAACGTTACAAGATTACCCTCATACTGAATTGTAGAGCGCTTCTCGACGCAAAAATTATTAATACTTTTAATTAAATATATATATTATAATATAAAATTAAAGTTGTTAATGCTTCACATATCAATTAAAAATATTCACATTTAAATAAAACATAAATTATATAAAGCAATTGTCATGATGACCCATGATATGGTTTAAATCCTTAAAGACCTACTCTACTCCCTCTCTCCATATGTAGTGTAATTCAAAATATAACTTTTATGGGTTAAGATATTTCATACATAAAAAGTGTTGCATATAGGTTTGTTTATTCGTTTGTATCTAATATGCGCCAAATTTAATGTAATGATACTAAGTATAAGTTTTTTTTTAATAATAATACTTAAATATAAGTAGAATTTAGGATTTTCAATTTTTTAATTAAAAATAATATATAATTGATAACTATTATTTATAAAAAATATTGCTAATAATTATAAAAAACAATTTAATTAAAAATATTATATCAATTGATAACTATTATTTATAAAAAATATGAATTAAAAAATTATATATATGAAAAATGTGAATTGAATTATATATAACGATCAATAATATTTAATTATAATGACATTGATATAAGCTTTGTCTTAAAGTCCACAAAATAACATGTATTAAAAGTGATAATTATGTTTACTCCAACCCTATACCGCCTTGTTAAACCCGTTGAGAACCCTAATCCAACCATTCCCACTTTCCCAATAATATAAAAATGTTATGGTGAAGAAAGCTAAATGCATGCCCAACTCTCACAAAACAATAAGAAATGTTATGATGAAGAAAGATAAATGTCATTCATCATTATGCTAATTCTAAAATATATGCTCATAACATCATAAGGTGCGAAATTGACACCATATCCATGAACATTTTCCATCAAAACCGCAACAAGGGGAATCTTGGTGTCACTTTTCTTTAAAAAAAAGAAAATAAGTTATATAGCATGATATCTGTGTATTAGAGGAATTGTTAGAACCATAAAATAAGATAAGGTGTAATGTTTATTTATGAATATATTCTCCATTTGTTTGAAACGGTTTCCTCAAGGGTTGCATTTTATAATATGAATTTTGGTTAGTTAAGATGGCAGGAGGATGTTTACCTTTTTAAAATTTAAAGTATTGAAAAATATCTATTTCATTATTTTTTTTGAAAACTTTATCAATTACAACTTTTTAATACAATGTATCTTGAATAATTCAAGTACTTTTTTTTTGTTTTTATAGAAAACGATCATAAACTTTTTATTAAATTTTGAACTATATTGTTTATATTCGGTTACACATAGCTTTAGTTTATAAATTCTATCTATTACAAAATTGTTATTTAATTATTTTTTCTATAAAATTCAAAAGATATATTTGTTTACATAATAATTTTGCAAATAAAAACATGTATGGCCCATTAAGCATGGGCAGATAGCTTAAAATAAATAAAAAGGCCTTAGATCTCGCTCTTTGATGAAATCTTTTTGTTGCTCCCAAATTATTGATGAATCCTCTGCAGGATGCAATCCTGTCTTTGAGAGTTGATCAACGGTGTCATTCCTATGTCTGTAGATGTGTTGAAAGAGATATGATCAAAAGATCCATCCATACGATGGATAGCCTCAAACATGGGAATGAGATGGATGTTAGTAGGATTTCTGTTGAAGTGTAACTAGTCAATAACAATTTGGGAATCCCCAAAAACTTGTAGAGTGGATATCCCAACAAAAACTTCTAGCTTGAGTAACATCAAGACTGCACTGAGTTCAACTTTGTTATTTGTGGCAATTCCAATGTTTGTAGAAAATTTAATGGAATGACTATCTGAGATGTGTATAATGACACCAGTGCCCCCACAACTAGGGTTACCTTGAGTTGCACCATCAAAGAAACACCACGCCCAATGATCGATCTGTAGAATATTATCATGACACTTAGTACGCTCATGTTGGACATATGGAAAGTGGTCTAAAATGGCCAAAATTTTTGCTAGATAAATTTGTGGGGGGGTATATATATCCTGAAATACCATTTTGTTGTGAGCTAACCAAACCCCCCATATGATAGGAACATGCAAACCTTGGTAATCTTGAAAGTATGAATTATAGATCCATAGCATGAAAGTGTCCACCCAGTCTATCGCTATCCTAGAGGAATTGAACACCAATAACCTACTTAGTAAAATTCCACATCTCAATCATGTAAGGGCATTTTATAAATAAATGATCAATGGGTTCACCAGTAGATTTACATAGTGAGAAAAATCGAGGACCACATCCTATAAATTTAACCATATGTTCCCATAGAAGTACCCTAATCAACCAGAGAGAGCCACATGAACATGATTAATTTAAGTGGACAATTGAGGCTCCAAATCACATTATACCACTATTCGGGATAGGGATGGTCCTCTTCTTCACGGAGCACGTGACTGCCCAATTTTGGAGAGTAAATCTTGCCCGTGGAATTTTTTTTCCGTAAGATAGAATCTTCTAATTCTGTAATCCTGATATGATTCTTTTTTAAACACCAGATACAATTTTCCATATGAGTTTTTCACCATTTTCAAATCCCGGAACCTCCACTAAAATCCATTCTTGCCTGAAATGAGTCGTAAGCCTATAATCCTGTATCTGGAAAAGGTATATAAATCCCTTGTCCATAATATTATCTATCATCACCTATGGGATTCTATAGTCATTTATGCATCCTAACCATGGATCCACATCAAGTCTGATCTTCTTCCCATTACCGGTCTTCTAGATGAGCCAGTCACAAATAAGATCATAGGCAAAGAGAATTGCTTACCACATCATAGATATATTTTGTCTTCTTTGGGTAAATATTGATCCATTCCAATACAATATGTAGATGAATACATTTCTAGATAATGACATCATCCCATAGACCACATCCTTTAACCAACCGCCAAATACCCTTAGCAGCAAGAGTTTTTGAGAATATTTTGTGATGTTTAAGCCCCTGGCCGCCAAAATATTTTGAGAGAGTAATCTTTTGCTAAGATATCCAATGGAAAAATTTATCGTTATGATTTTTTTTCCATATAAAGTTGAAGCAAAGATTCATAATGTTTTCTAAGATCCTTGAGGGAATGTGAGCCATGGTGACCCAGTAGATAGGATGACCTTCAAGAATAGACTTCAGTTGACAAATCTACCCGCCTTGGTAATCCATTTATTACACCATAAATTCACCTTTTGTTCAATATAGATAAGGATCCAGGACCAATCCTTCTTGCAATAATCATTAGGTATGATCATAAACCCAAGGTACTTAATACCCAATGAGATATCAACGGTCTTAAAATCAAAATGATTTTTTATCCAATTTGTTTGATCAACATTCAGGTTAATGTATGGAATGGTGGATTGTTTGGGTTAATTTTCATACCTATAGCCTCTAAGAAGAGGGCTAGAACACCTTTGATTTTTTTAATTTCCCTTCTAGATTCATCCAAGATAAGCATAATTTCATCTATGAAAAGGAGGTTAATGATATGTATCCTACCTCCAAATGAGAAACCTTTAAGTGTACCACTTTCACGAGCTTTGATCAAAATCATGTTGAGTCCTTCCATAAGTAGGATGAAAATCAATGGAACTAGTGGGCATCCCTGGCGAAGCCCTCTGCCCAGTTTGAAAAAGGATGAAGTTGAGTCATTTATAAGTATCGCATAGATGACAGATTGAACACAAGCAAGAATCCAATTCCAAAAGGAAGATTGAAACCAATCTAGGTGACATCCAGCTTTATAAAGGTCCAGTTAGCATTGTCGTATGCCTTTGTAAAATAATCTTTTATGATAACAAATGGAGTCCTTTTTAATTTTGCATAGTGAAGGACCTCCTAAGCAATTCCGATGGCATCATCTATTTGTTGACCCTCCCGAAAAGCAAAATGTTAAGGGGAAATAGCAGCTGATAATATGCCTCTGGTCCTATTTGAAATGAATTTTGTGATCTGTCTATACACACTGTTGCATAAAGATATAGGTCAAAGCTCATCCATATTATTTACCTTGTCAAATTTGGGTATCATAGTCATGAAAGTTGAATTGAAAGCTACTAAATCTTTCCGTGTCTTCTAGACTCCTCAACAATAGATAGAATATCTTCACCAATAAAATCAAGCATGCCAGAATAAAACTCAATCAACCACCCATCTGGGCCCGTGATTTTTTTAGGATGCATACAGTTAATAGCTTGGAGGGTCTCCTCCTTTGATACAGGTTCTATAAGTGACGAATTTTGTTCAACTAAGACAAAACAAGGCATTTGTGTTGTAATATCAAGCATAAAATAAATTGATGCACATTAATCCTCCTTATAAAGATATGAGAAATGTTTAACACTAACAGAGGCTATATTATCAAACCCTATAACTAGATTTCGATTGTCATTCTCGATTTCCAAGATTGAGTTTCTGTGGATATGGTGTTTGATAAAATTATGGTAATATTTTGTGCTTTTATCGCCTAGTAGAAGCAATAAATCTGTGCTCTTAAGCCCAAGAGAGGACTCTTGATCTTGTAAGAGATTCCTCTTTTTTTCCAATTCTATGATATAAATCTTCTATCGAGAATTTTGAAAACCCTCAGGGGAAGATGAGTAATAGGTGTCTAATAGAACCTCAATGGCATGGAGTTCCTTAGTCTTAAGAAGCTTTTGTTCCTTAATACAAGGAATAGTAAGTGACTTTACTCTTCTAATATTTTTCAGAAAATGGGATAACGTCAAATACTGAGATAAAGGGGTGTAGGGATCCCAATTGTTATGAACCAAATATTTAAAGACCTCATCCTGAGTCCATGTGGAATCAAATTTGAAGGGTGCGGGAGGCTTCGAAGTGGCTCCTCTGAACTCAAAAAAAACTGGAAAGTGATTCAAGTCACTCCTAGTTTTGAACCATTGTTTAATACCAGAAAACAACTGGACCAATATCTTATCTCATATTTCACCATCTTGGCATGAGCCTAGTTCGATGCAAGTCGAAGAAAAAAGCTTCATCGATTAAGTATTTGATATAATACTTATGGGGATATTTATGGGCCACTATTCCCCAAGTATCTGCTTCTCCAATGGAGGAATTTAGATCTCCAACAAGAAAAAAATGGTCAGCAAGATGGAAATCCACCATGAAAAACAAATTCCAAAATTCCATTCTCTGTGTGAGGGCCATACAAATTAAGGATCGTGAAATCAACACCATGTTCAACAGATGAGAGAACAACACCCATCCTAGTAGATATACCCTAGCAGGAGGTGCATGAGAAATAATGATTCCTCCAACCCATAATGAGACCATCGGATCGACCAATAGCATCTAATGAAATAAAATCCCATCTAGGTAGAAAAATCTTCAAATCAGTAGTAAGAGTGTCCCAAACAACCAAAGTCTATTGAAGGAATAGAATATTAGGTTCATGAATAGTAATTAGCCTCTTTAGGGACAACTTTTTTTAGGCCTACCCTATGCCCCAAATGTTCAGATAAATGCACAACATTAGTTAACCCATGGCCTAGGGGTGCATGCTAAGGCCCCCTTAATGGTTCCTTGTTTGCCCATTTTAACTTCAAGATATGCCTGGAAATGAGTTGATTCCATTATAGAACTACCACCCCTGAGTATTCTAGAAACCCCATATGTGGAGGGGGAGTAGCCACTATCCCCATTTGATGGAAAATCAAGGGAAAAAGACGGATGAGGTCTAAAGTGGTAACAGGGAGTCTTATGACCCATCTTATGATGTAAAAGAGTCAGAGTGTCATGCATTTTGACGTTGAGCAGAAGGATCATCCATAGGTGGAATGGGTGGTGGAAGGTCAGCGTTGGGGGTCGAGGGTACAAAAGGTGTCGAGGGTATGGTATGTGTAGGGTCAGTTAAGTCCCCCAAATCATGTGGGCATGTTAAAGGTCCAAGGGAATTTTTCTCCAAGTTAGTATCTTTAACCAATGCAAATGAGTGATCACAGGGGAAGGATTATCAGATAAGGGGGGATTTCCTAGAATCGGAGTGGGTGGGACTACCCTAGATAAAGGTGTGTAATAAAGGGAGGCAGAAAAGGTAGGGTAGGGACTAAAAGTAGGGTTTATGAAAAAAATATTAGGTTCAATATCAATAGGTACATAAGGATGGAAAATAGGTCCATATTCATGTGAGGAAGAAGGGAAAAAATATGAGAGAGCAGTAAAAGAACCAATGAGGAGGTATACATACCTGTAGATAAGGGATCTTGAGTAGTTGTGGACAGCCAAGTATGAATAGACCCCAAATCCACGGAATAAGAGGCCTAACGAAAAGGCATAATCAAATCTGGGACAATCGTAGATGAATCACGATACAAGTAGTTTCCCAAAATCATCGATGGAGCATCACATATGTGGTACCTCCGTAGGGTCATCAATCAAAGGATCAAGAGCCTTAAGAAACTCTGCATCAACCAACTCCTCCTCTTTCTTCTAGAATTTTCTAGTGAAGAAAAAGTGTACAATTCTGGACCAAGTTTCCATATGTATGGCAACGATAAGTTTCATTTAAAGGGAAGAGTGATATAGTCCAAGGGTTTTTGAATGGATTACAAACCCTTTAAGACTACAATAATCTATTGAAGGCTCTCATGAAGATCCAGTTCAACCAATACCCTAATGACCAACATATTTATGGAAGCCTCAAAGTTGTAATCATATAAGAGGAAATCACTAAGGGATGCACCAATTAGCGAGAAGATATATGGAGTCCATAATTCTAGAGGAAGACCTGGTAATTTAATCCATGTGGGTGTATGAATATTTTCTCTTATATTGCATCGAAAGTGGGAATCCATTTCTTGAGCTTCACAGGATTTGTACCCAAGAAACATAAACCCTCAAAAATTTTGTTCACATCCACTGGTGTATGTACAACTCCCAACCATCCCTTCGATAATGAGAACCACTATGGAGAATAGTATAGGAACCCCCAACTGTTATAGTGGATTTCACCACTCTAGGTGAATCACACTTTGTATGGCCGTCCCCTGTCCCGCTGTAGACTCTTTAGACCCCATGGACCATATTTTATCCTTTGATGTTTCCTTGATCATCCCAAAAACTATATAAAAGATGATATACACGGCTTTTTCCCCGATAAATGCATACATACACGAGTTTGACCCCTACAACCGCGTACATCGGGATGTGTGCATAGTCCAAATCCTTTTGAAGTTTTCCTTGACATGGATCCGACTCATTTGACTCTTGGAATTCCATATGCCTTGAGATCGCTCGGATTCGACCCTTCATTATCCCTTGTGAAGCTATATAAGGAACCCCTTGGTACATTGAAGGCATATAGAGAGATTGAAAGCAACAAAACTATAGTCCATTGTTGTCGGAATTTATGCTTGAGTCTGCATCCCTTTGTCCCTTTGGAGCACTGTTGTGTTCTTCCGAAGCTTGCCCTTTGCCAGTGAGCTTGCTATCGTGAGATGGAGGATCGAGGTGGTGGAGGCCCAAGTGGGGGATTCAGTTTCTCCAATTCGCAGACATGCTGTCAAAGGTTGTATCTATCTTGTAATATCTGATTTATATTAATAAGAACTATCTTTTCTTGTCCAATGATGTGTATTTGATTGAATATTGTATCCATTGGAATATGTCAAATGCTTTTACATTATTGATTATATATGCTAGAATAGATCTAACACCATGATATATAGTATGCTTGTATTGTTTACTTGTTGTTGAGGAAGTATTATATCAATTCAAGCTGAAGATTGGAAAGCTCAATGGGGATCTAGTTCAACCGTCTGGAATAAGGTACGAGGTCTGATCCTTTAGTGTTAGACATTTTATTTCTATTGCATATTGGGAAATATTGATTTATGGAGTCAAAGATGTCTGTTGTGGTACCCCAAGCCATAGGAATTTCTCTCTGTAACAGAATTGGCGACTGCGCTGGGGAGTTCCTAGTAGTTGTCCTTTGGGGGTGATTTTCTCTACATTCAATGTATTTGAATTGCTCTTTCTCTCTTGTTTCTGTGTCGGGTTTGGGGGCATGTATCCCTGGTAGAGTTTGATTGGAGTGAAGTCTATCTCAGCCTGTCTATTTACCTTGTTTTTATGCACCTTTTCTTCCTGTACGCGGGTTTTTGATTTACAGTCACGTATACACGCGATTTCCTCTGTGATTTCCGCGTATACACACGGGTTTACTGCGAACAGTCGCGTATACCCTAGATTTTTCCCTTTTGTGGAAGTTAATTGCTTGCTGGGTGAATGCTGTTAGTTGCTGAGTCTCCTTTGGCACTGCCTATGTCTATTTTGACCTCTGGATCTGACTGGAAATGTTTTGTTTTAGCCTAAATTTTTTTTTAGGTAAGTTCTTCTCATGGCATTTTCGATTTTTTGTTTGAGATTAGTGCATTAGAGTTCTTTTACGTTAGTGCTTTGCTTGGATGCTATCTATGTGTGCTTCTAGAGTCTAGGGGTGGTAGAATCATTCTTTTTCTTTTTACATCTCTTATATTTTCAAAAAATCCAAAAACATTTGCTTATCATAATGCATTGCATTTTGCACTTTGCATTGTACTTGCATTAGATCTAGATTTGCTTTGGAGTACTAGTTAGGACTTCATATAGGAAAAATTTGCATTCATCATTTGAAGAAGAAATTATGCATTTCACGTAGAATCATACCCTGTTTACATGGACACAATGCATGTGCATTGATTGTTACGGTGTGCATTTTACTTCTGTTGCGTCATAACACCACTAGTTGCACGACCATATCCTATTTTTGAGTAATAAAGCCAACTAAAATCAATGCTAATTAAAATGAATTACACTCTTTTCTTTTCTAGGGTGCACCAACAAGCTTAGGTTTTAGGATCTTGGAATAGTTCATTGTAAGTCAATTCTCCAAGATCACTAAACAACAACATCTAGGTGTCTGCCTAGGAAGTGTGTGAAATCCTTGGTATAACCATTGTTCTCAGGATCCTCCTCTCAAACGGGAGTTAAGCATGAGGCAATGTGAGCAGTTATTGATTGGGATGACCCCTATTCATAACTAAGTAGCACCGACGATATTTCCAGTATTGTATTCATATCTGGGGGCTCTTTCGAGAGTTTCAGGCTTTGCTACCCTGCCCATACGGTCAATCTCGCCTACGACTATCCGCCTGAGCTTTGATTATATTGAGGTGACCTTAGTGACCTTACCTAGGATATCGAGGGGGTACTTGTAGAGGTTGTTCTGCATGTGTCCCGGCCAAGTTGGGGTCGGACAGCACAGTCACTATATGCGTTGAAGCTGAGGGCCACAATAATTGGTTACGTACCTCCCCTTGTTGTGTATGGGAGTCTCATGCCTCTCCTAGGCGAGACATACCTGCTTCATTCGGGAGCTCACTTATCCAGCCCTTGTTTGCTTGCATTTGGATTTAGATTTTATTAGTGATTGCTCTGTGCATTCTAGTTGGCCTAGGGTTTACGTAAATAGAGAGTCTTTGCTTTTTGTTGAGTCATTGTGGATTCGAGTGCGGTTCCATGCCGTTCTCGTTGGTTAGCAGGACTTCCGCCTTCCACTTCTTCTCCTCCTTTGGGAGAGGGGCCTAGACTGTCTAGTCCGACTATGTCACACACTGATTCACACACCATGGAGGATCATTCAGAGACTATTCCTGAGCCACCTCCTCTCCTTTGTGTTGACGATGGGGAATTTACTCCTACGTACGATCCTTCACCTGACCTAGCTGAGTTCGGTCCTATGATTTCCCAGATAGGATCTTTGCATGATAGACCTACTCACTCTAGGGATGATTCCCTGTTGACACATTACCGGTATGGAATGCCGGAAGATGCCGAGACTCACTTTGACCCTCCTAGCACTAGCTATGGTAGTTATGCTACGACTGGTTTTCCTATGCACGATTTGACATTTCATGTTGAATCCGACTTTGATCCTAGCACTATGCCTGGGGGCAATCCCATTCCTTACCTGGCGGAGAGGTTTGGGAGTACTAGTCACATTGCACCTTCCATCCTAGTGGTGGAAGCTCCATCGCATCCCCCTCCTAGGTCTAGGGTTAGTGATCCGATTAGGATACCAGGTCCGAGACAGGTGACGATAGACACTAGTACATATCTTATTACTGAGATTCCTTCATCCTCGGTTTCGAGTTCTTCAAATGTACATCGTCCACCTTATCCACGTGGTCCTTCGAGCCGATATATGTCTACGAGTCAAGTCCGTGCTGCGGTTACTAGACCAATTGTGTCTCAAGTTCATATACTACCCGCTACTTCAGGAGGCTATATTCACCCTTCTAGTGGTCAGCTTGTTACGTCCAGGGTGTATATACCTACTTCGAGTATGTATGTTCCCCCTTCCGGAGCTTATCTTCCTACCTATGGAGTGTCCCATGGGACATCGCATGCGATGACCTATGGACCTTATTACGGTCCGCAGTATGGACAGGTTTCTTCACCTTATGGAGGCGGGTATCAACAACCTGCTTACTCTCCTAATTATGGCTTCATAGCCCCTACTAGTCAAGTTCCACCTTACTATGGTACTTCCACGTCACCTTATACAGGTCAGACAGGAGGAGCACACTATGGCTAAGGCCATGGTGGTGCTCAAACCTATGTGAACCAGGGAGCGGTCCATCGACCTCATCATGCTAAGCTCCCTTCCTCTCAACGCTCAACCTTCCTGAATTATTGAGACTTACGAACGATCACATGGCTCATGACCCGACTTGGCCGGCTGTCCCTACCAAGCTTCCTCCGAACATACCTAAGTTCAAAGGCAAACTAGGAGAGGATCCAAGCGAACACATTACCATGTTTCACCTTTGGTGCTCTTCGAATTCATTACATCAGGACTCAGTCCGCTTGTGACTATTTCAACGCACCCTTACAGGGCCTGCTGTGAAATGGTATATAGAGTTACCAAAGGGAGCCTTTACCTTGTTCGACGATCTTGTGATGACGTTTCTTAATCACTTCCAGCTACTAGTGTGCTATGACGTTGGTACTGAACTCTTGTCGACATTTCGGCAGGATAAAGCCACCCATATTTCTGATCATATTCAGGAGTGGTGTAGACAGAAGAGATTAATTAAAGCCTTTATACCACCGGAGTTCCTTCTCGAGTGGTTCCTCAAGTCTTTATTGCCATATATCGCGAAGGATGTTTCTACATCCGGAGTGCAGAATGAGGAACAAGCAATCTTTAGGGCGCAGGAACTGGACTTGATTTATGCTCAGTCCAGTTTGTTGTATGAGATTATTCCTAATGCTCCTCATTCTAGTTTCGATCCCAAGGTCAAACCTGGACCACATGCCGATGGCATTGTGGGTTGTGCAAGTGCTAAACCTGCAGATTTGGTTGCAAAACAAGTTAGTCAATTGTCGCTCAACCGGTCTGCTTCGGGACAAGCTACGATTTCATCTCAACCCACCCAAATGGCGAGTGTACTTTCTGTGCAATCATCGAACCAAAAGGGTAACCAGAAACCCAGATGGAATAAGAAAAAGGGTAAGAATAATAATCAAAAGGGTGGGAATAGGAATGAGAATGCTTCCAATAATGACAAGAACGGTCAGAATGCTGGTGGAGACATGCAAGCGAAACGTAAGGTTAAATTCCCTTGCAAGCTATGTAAGGATGATCACCTCACTTACTTGTGCCCTAGAATTGATGAAGCTTCGAGACTCTTAGCACAAGGCCCAACTGTGCTAACGAACCCTTTACCGCATAACCAGAATATGAACTCGAAGTCCCAAGAGCAATCTAGTGAGAATGATCCACCAGAGACTAGTGCTCGTGGGTGCATTAACATGGTATGTGCTACCAAGGTTGTGACTCGTGCGAAATATTATGGATCGTCACAACCCAACCCAGGCAAAGAACTTGATCCACCAGGAACTCCTTTGCGCATTGAGAAACCTGGGGGTAAACCTGAAGCTGCACCTCGCATTCCTAAGGGGGTACTTAAGCACTCGGGGCATAATCCAAATTCTCGAGCCGCCCAGAATTATTCAGTAGTCAAGGATTTGGGCCATACTCCTTGTGCGATGTCTGCATTGGAAGTGCTTCAGAGTTGTCCTTCGCAAAGGAAGGCTTTTCTTTCTGCTCTTGGTGTGAATGGTGATGATTCTTCCTCAGTGATCAAATTTGAAACCGTAGGTCATCAGCCTCACTTTCCCTACTATGTGTCACTTATGGTACATGTAGAATGTCTTAATATGATCGTCAAGCGCACTGTGATTGACGAGGGCGCTGCTGCATCTGTGATGTCTTTGTCCTGCTGGAAGGGTCTTGGTTCTCCTGAGTTGTCGAAGTCAGCGACTATGTTAACTGCTGTTGATGGGAGATCTTTTAGGCCACATGGCATCATTCCATCCCTTAAAGTCCGTTTGCGATAGAGGTTGAGATGGTTGATGCGCCCCTCGACTACAATCTCTTGCTGGGTCGGAACTGGATGTATAGTATGCAAGCCGTTGCTTCTTCCATATTTCACGTTGTATGCTTTCCTCATAATGGGAAGATTGTAACGATTGATCAAATGACATTCAAGAATTCCCCTGTTACTACATCTTTGGGAACTTCGGTTCCGGTCGTTGAACACTCTCAGCCGACAACTGGGAGTGTGGGTGTAGGCATGTATCCATCCCTCATGGGAAGCTTTAGTTGTCCTGCGCCGGTCCTCATGATAGGATCTCATTCTGATAGGGCTTCGACTTCTACGACCTCAGTTTCTTTTTGCACGAATCATATGGGAGATCCTTGGATTCTTCCTACACTGAGTATTTCGAGTGAGCCTGTTGAAACCAACGTGCCGCTTCCTGCAACCATGATAGCTTATCAAGCCAATCTTATGAATGTTGCAAAGCCTTGTTCTTCCTCTTCGCAGATGGAAGAGGAAGACCCCTATGTGCTACCCGCATGGGCAGTACAGTATTCTCATGCCCATGACTGCCTGGATACGGTTTTCCCTTCAGATGAAGCGATTATCGAGTCCATGTCGAACATTGAGCCGCCATGGGAGGAACTTTATCATAGATCATATTTCATTCAACTGCTTGACCGTTTGGAGCATGAGGATTATAGGGAGATTCTTAGTCAGAGATTTGGTAGTCCCACGATTCCATGAAGCTCTCTTGGTCAGATGGCTGTTGGGAACATGGCGAACATATCGTCCACGATTTCTATCAACATCTCTCGAAATCCTGGCACCATTGAGAATGTCTATATTGGGGCGGATTGTTCGCAGGTTGAGATTCTCAAATATACTGAGCTATTCAAGGAATTCCATGATATTTTTGCTTGGTCTTATGATGAGATTCCAGGTATTGACCCTTGGATTGTCGAACATGAGATTAAGACTTACCCCAACGCTAAGCCTGTTCGACAACGCTTACGCGTCGTGAATCCTAGGAAAGCACCCGCCATTAAGGCAGAGATCGAGAAGCTGTTGAAAACCGGTTTCATCTATCCCGTTCCCTTGATGGAATGGGTTTAAAACCCCATTCCGGTGGATAAGAAGCAGGGAGCGATCCGAATATGCACTGATTTCCACGATTTAAATAGTGCCTGTCCTAAGGATAACTTCTCCACACCATTTATAGATTAGATTTTGGATGAGTGTGTGGGTAGCGAGGTGTTCTCCTTTATGGATGGCTTTTCCGGGTATAATCAGATCCAGATTAAACCTGAGGACCAACACAAGACTACATTTATTTGTCCTTGGGGAATGTTTGCATATTGGAAGATGCCTTTCGGCCTTAAAAATGCCGAAGCTACATTTCAGTGAGCAATGACCTTGATTTTCCACGATCTCAAGTCTATTATTGAAGTATTTTTGGATGACCTCGCTACTCATTCTCGTATGAGAATGCGTCATTCCTATCACTTGAGATTGGTCTTCGAAAGATGCCGGCACTATTCGATTCGATTAAATCCTCATAATTGCATCTTTTGCATAAAGTCAGGTCATTTATTAGGATTCATCGTTTCTAAGGAGGGCATAAGAGTCGATCCCTTAAAGGTTGAGGCAATACTTCAGTTGTCTCCCCAGAAGAATATTTGTCATCTTCAGTGTTTGCAAGGTATGGAAAACTTCTTATGAATATTTGTGATCAATTTTGCCAATTTGACTAGAGGCTTCATGCATCTCTTGAAGAAGGATACTCCCTTTGAATGGGATGAGCGAGCCCAGGAGTCCTTCGATGCACTTAAGCGAGCCCTAGCATCGGCCCCGATGATTAGTCCTCCAGATTATAGCTGTGATTTCCTATTATATGTGGCCGCGTCTTTAGAGACGGTTGGTATGGTATTGGTTCAGGAGGATGAGGAGCTCCAGGAGCATGTCATATATTATCTGAGCCAAAACCTTATTGATGCATAGATTTAGTATTCTCATGTCGAGAAGCTTGCTTTAGCAACCGTACATGCGGTTCAGCGTTTGAGACATTATATCCTCCTTCGCCAGACCTCGGTTGTGGCCCATGTCAATCCATTTCAGTTCGTCCTCACACGAAGGATGATTGGGGGAAAGTATAATAAATGGATTGTCATCCTGCAAGAGTTTGATCTCGATTTTGTTTCGGCAAAGTAGAAGAAATCATTAATTTTTGCAGAGCTTATATCAGATTTCCTGAGCGAGGCCGAGGAGTCGGTTTGTGAAGATATGTTTGTTGATGAACACATATTCTTAATCTCGACATCTAACCTATGGTATGGATATATCATAGTATATCTGCAAATGCAGAGGACCCCTACTCACCTCTCGCGAGATGAACGACGACGATTACGTCACGTCTCTAAGAACTACCTTATAGTGGACAATACTTTGTACCGCCGTGGGGTAGATTCCATTTTACAACATTGTTTAACTCATGAGGAGGCTGAGGTTGTGCTAAATGATTGCCATGGAGGGGCGTGTGGTGGTCATTTATCTAGGCTTTCTACAGCTCAAAATATTTTGAGAGCGAGTTATTTCTGGCCATCGATCTTTAAAGATTGTGTTGATGCAGTCAAGAGGTGCCACCCTTGCCAGGTGTTCGCATGAAATATGAGCTCAAATCCTGCCCCGTTACATCCTATTATCACCGCCGGTCCCTTCACCAAGTGGGGGCTCAATTTTATGGATTGCAGCCCAGCTTCGGCTGGGGGGCACCATCATATTATAGTGGCTGTGGATTATTTCATGAAATGGGATGAGGCAATGCCTACAGTAAAATCCAATGGTGAGACAACTGCTCACTTCGTATTCAACCAAATCACTACTCGATTCAGGATTCTGACAGAGCTTGTCACTGACCATGGCTCGCACTTTCAGAACTCTATGATGGAAGAATTGGCATCCAAGTTAGGGTATAAGCAAGAGCACTCCTCTTCTTATTACCCCGAAGCGAATGGACAGGCTGAAGCAGTGAATAAATCACTTAAGTCCATTCTCCAACGAACCATCGCACAGAGCAAGACAAATTGGCATATTATGTTATACCCTGCTTTGTGGGCATATCGAACCGCGGTTAAGACTGCCACTGGTTTTTCTCCATATCAACTTGTGCATGGAGTGGAGTCGATATTGCCGGTTGAATGCGATATTCCTTCGTTGAAGCTAGCTGTGGAGCTCTTACCAGACACTTCACCTTTGGAGGAGCGTTTGGTCCACCTCGACCAACTTGATGAGTAGCGTCGAGATGCCTTGGTGGCTCTAGAGGTTAATAAGCGTCACGTTAAGGTCTAATATGACAATTCTGTCCATCCAAGAGTGTTTGGTGAAGGAGACTTGTTCCTTTTATGGGATCAATCGAAAGAACCCTTGGGGGTAGGGAAATTTAATCCTATGTGGCGTGGTCCTTACATGGTCAACCGTGTCTTAGAGAAGGGTGCCTATGAGTTAGTCGATTATGAAGGCACAGCTTTGGCGGAGCCTAGAAATGGGCTCTATCTCAAAAAATACCATGCATGATCTTTAGCCAAGGCTGCTTGTTGTATATTATTGTACAGCTTTGCATAGTTAGGTCTTTTTCTTATCGTGATCAGGTTTGTGACTAGTTTCTGTTTCTTTTGGCAGATGTCAATGGAATCTTCCACCTGCATAGGATTCGCGTATGGTGCAAGCCATCACACTCAACACTCAGCCTCTGCTGCTTGGGTGATTTATACTCCTATGGGTCAGGTACTTTCTTCAGGAGGTGTATGTCTACGACCATCTTCCAACAATGTTGCTGAATATAGTGCCGTTATCGAGCTTTTATGGGATGCCATTTTACATGGTGTTCTATCTCTTGAGGTATGTCTTGATTCGGAGTTAGTAGTGTCACAGCTCAATGGTTTGTACCATGTTAGAGATCCGACATTATTGAGAAGATTCTTACGTGTGAGATTGTTAGAACGACAATTTGACAGTATTACATATATACATATTCCAAGAAATGATAATCAAGTTGCTGACTCATATGCTAACTACGTGTTAGATTCGCATTTGTTTCATTCATAATAAATTAATCATAAACATTTTTACACATGTAAATAAATAAACCGATCACCATAAAACCTTTTATATATCAAAAATGTGGTAATACATAGTGTCATATACAAAAGTGGAGCTTTCAAAGCTTCCATCATATAATACACGGTAATACAAAATATATATACTCCCAGGTGTCTAATCCTGTGGAGGGGGAGGGTTGTGATCATGATACATCACTACGGCTCTAGCTAGCTATCGGAATAAACGCACCCATGCGCGTGGAACACCCACCACCCATCGCTGCATGGCCTCAGGCAAGTCCTCGACTTGCACCATGGGAATTCTATGAGTCAGACGTACGAAGTTGGTATGAATGCCTTGGAGCATTCGCTCTGCATCCGCACCTGTGATGTCATACCCTCTTCCCCTCCGTTTATGACGTGGGAATCCCTCTGGTCACCAAGGTCCTACATCTGCACATGAATGGTAGATGTCACTATGTGTTGTCACGCAAAAACATGTCTTTTTGATTCCACATAATCAAGAAAATACAAAAAATTAAATAACTCAAAAAACTTTAAAAAGAGTGAGAGTCGAGATTCGGTACCTATCTCTCCATATGCCGATCCTGGTGGAAATGGCATGTTTGGATCCCCCGAGAAATCTATCCCTCCATAGGGGTAGTCATCTATGGCAACAATTTGTCATCGCCACCATGGAAAGAAGTCAGCTGGATATGGGTTGGCCACCCTACCACCCCCCAGTCTGGGCATAACATCTGCCCAACGCTGTTGGGCTGGATCTTGAACCCTGTGGAGAGGAACATCCACTCTAGGGCTCAATCCTGGAACACGCTCGAAGAAAAACATGCTCAATATGCTGCTGAACCCGAAGTTCCGTATCCTACCTTCCTTACACTCACTGAGCTGGTGTTTCATGTTGCTCAGTAGTGTAGTGCTCCAGTCATATATGGTCGGTCTCATACACTCCACCGCATAGTACATCAGTGGCCACGAGGCCTGATGGAGTGAGGCTAAGCCTGCTATGCTGCCCAGTGTCAGTAGTATGGCCTTTAGGCCCAGCACCTGTATAGCATTGGTGGGGACTTGACTTCCCACCTTTTCAGTATCTGGGTAGTAGTACACAGCTACGTACTCATCGATAGTAATCCCACCACCTGGCCCACCTCGATAATGAAGGTTCACCACCTCCCATCGTCTAGATAGACCTGTGATGACGTATATGTCTTCCACCTCTATAGTGAGAGACATCCCATCTATCCTGAAGGACTCTGAGTCTGGATCCCAATAGTTTACCAGCATCTCTAGCAGTCTTGGTTTGGCCCTCAAGCCACCAAGGCACCAAAACTTGTAGAGTCCGCATCTTCTAAGAGCTTGTTGAGCCATCATGTCAGCCCTTACAGCGTCCTCTACTTCACCATGCTCACACTCTCTCCATTCTAGCACCATCCTGCAAGAGAAATTTCCATTTTGACCATTAGATTCTCATATATTTCCTTGCGCAGCGTCATACGCGCCTGTTTTGCAAACAGCCGTGTATGTACGCGGTTTCTAGCCTCTTTTCCACGTATAGCCAGCCCTATACACAGAAAAAGCTTCGATATCCGCATGGGCTGTAGTGCTCATACAGGGATGGCCTAAACTACCTCATTTTTCCATGAAAATCAACAAAAAATATATTGAAATGCATGAGAAGAGCATGAGTAACTACCTGGAAGAAATGGTTGTGAATTCCGCCGACTGGATCTCCTGGAATTTGCAGTTGAATATCAAAGCTCCAATGGGTTAAAGTTTCAAATGATTTATATTTTTTACTATTTATAAAAAAAAATTCAAATATTTGAAAATTTTTACCTCCTTTCCTATAGTTTTGACAGTTTCTAACCATTTTGGACCGTTTCTGACATAATTTGTGATGTAGAAGACCATTTTCAGTGTCATTTCAGCCATTGGATTGACCCATTTGTACTGATCTCAGGTATAACATCTATACTTGCATATAGGTTAGGTTCACCACCGTTTGCATTTTGCATGAACTTATGACCATGTCACTATGACCTTAGGTACGAACCCACTCTATTATGTCACGGAACCTTCTTGCTGATATAGAAGTGGCATGATGTGAGTGGTAGAGTTCCACCTTACATGGGTACCCTAGTTAGCGCCTTATTTGCATTTGGTGCCCATGCCGACGTTTTCTCCTTTAGGGTGTGGGAGTCTATTGTATAGTATTGCCATGACATTTAGCAAGAGCCTCATACTCCTCTTGATCTTATGCTGCCCTTTTTCCCTCTGGACTCCCCTTATGTCAAGTTGTGAATGCATTATCATGAGCTTTTCCTGCCTTATTGAGCTTTATGCTGGCTCCCCTGACATTGCATTTCAGCCATATAGCCCGAGCTTGTCTCATGTCTAGCCATGTAGAGCCATTTTTATATCCTTCGAAGCTTGATTCCCTTTGTACCGGGAGGGGATTTTCCCCCGAGTGTCGATATCCTACACATGTATCCTTGCATTGAGCATAGGTATGTTCCACTGCTTGGAACTAGTTTGTTTTCCCTTATGACACTCGTCTCCTCCTAGTTTGTAACTATAAAGCTAGTTTATTCTTTTTTCAAGCTTTTCAAATAACTGAAAAAAGTCCAAAAAAATCAAAAAACCAAAAAGCCGAACAAAGAAAGATGTTATCTTTTGGCAGCTGTCGAGTCGTGTCGCCTTCGAACAGAGCATTGTATATCACATCCATTGGTTGGGTTATAGTTTGACTTAGGAGCTGTACTCATTATCTGAGTTTATCTCCACCGACTGGTTAAGCTTCCAGTCCCTATGGAGCCTCTGTTGATGCCTCCTGTGTCACAGAGATGTCCCAATTTGTATATCGAGTCTATGCTGCCTTCATTCAATCACCATACGCCGTTATGCTCTTGTTTGAAGGAAGTTGAAACCTGTGTCGGCCATTCCTCAGTGATCTTGACTTTGCATGTCGGCCATTCCCGATACAGTTACTGGTTCATGCACTTTATGATCGAGTCCTTCCACATTAGACAGCTTTGGCTGAGTACCTCGTGTTGGATGATGGGGGATGCCTTAATGCCCTCCTTCCAATGGATTTCATCCCATCGAATTCAGATCATTTATTCTGGGATTGGAATCTAGATTCCTTTTGAGTGCCTTGAGACTTGCATTCATCAGTGGCAGGTTCTCTCACCATCGATAGTTTCTTGGGAATACATCAATGTCCCCTGATCGATGGACTCTCTCAAGTGTTTGACCTCAACACATCTATTCACACTTGTTAGTTTGCACTCTAATACCTTGATTCCCATTATCATTATCGGTGGGTAATCTCGCGTCTGTTAACGGTATACATCAATGACCGGTAATCAGACGATGGACTATTATGTTCAACCTCGACACCTCTATTCGCATAGTAGGACATGTACTCGTAGCAGTTTGTGTAGAAGACCTTCCAGACTTGTGGCATCTCTTATATGCTACCTCCTTGATCGTGCCAGTGTTCATGAGATTTCAGCTCTCGTGACTTGATTCTAGTGTATGTCAAACATTTCCAGCCACTATGGAGATCTTGATCTATTGTATATCTTCAGCCACTTTGGAGATCATGGTCCTTTGTATATCTTCATCATGGAGATTCTGATATATGTATATTGTACATGGCGATGATCACATATGTGATATCATGTATTATGCCTATTCATGGCCATTGTACTCTTATGTATCCGGGACTGCTATATGTACTTGTAGTTGTATGCAGAGTTGTATCATTGTACTATGCTGATTGGGTGGCTGGTCTTCCATTTGGGATCCTTCATCACTCCACTTCTGGGATGGACTTATAATGTATTTCAGCCATCGTATGACCCCTCTGACCTCACACATTATGGGGCATCTGTTATAGAGGATTTCACCACTCTAAGTGAATCACACTTTGTATGGCCATCCCCTGTCCCGCTGCAGACTCTTTAGACCCCATGGACCATATTTTATCCTTTGATGTTTCCTTGATCATCCCAAAAACTATATAAAAGATGATATACGTGGATTTTTCCCCAATAATCATGTACATACGCGAGTTTGAACCCTATAACCGCGTACATCGGGATGTGTGCATAGTCCAAATCCTTTTGGAGTTTTCCTTAACATGGATCCGACTCATTTGACTCCTGGCCTTCCATATGCCTTGAGATCGCTCGGATTTGACCCTTCATTATCCCTTCTGAAGCTATATAAGGAACCCCTTGGTACATTGAAGGAATATAGAGAGATTGAAAGCAACGAAACTATAGTCCATTGTTGTCGGAATTTATTCTTGAGTCTGCATCTCTTTGTCCCTTTGGAGCACTGTTGTGTTCTTCCCAAGATTGCCCTTTGCTAGTGAGCTTGCTATCGTGAGATGGAGGATTGAGGTGGTGGAGGCCCAAGTGGGGGATTCAGTTTCTCCGATTCATAGATGTGCCGTCAGAGGTTGTATCTATCTTGTAATCTCTGATTTATATTAATAAGAACTATCTTTCCTTGTCCAATGATGTGTATTTGATTGAATATTGTATCCATTGGAATATGTCAAATGCTTTTACATTATTGATTATATATGCTAGAATAGATCTAACACCATGATATATAGTATGCTTGTATTGTTTACTTTTTGTTGAGGAAGTATTATATCAATTCAAGCTGAAGATTGGAAAGCTCAACAGGGATCTACTTCAACCGTCTGGAATAAGGTACGAGGTCTGATCCTTTAGTGTTAGACATTTTATTTCTATTGCATATTGGGAAAGATTGATTTCTGGAGTCAAAGCTGTCTATTGTGGTACCCCAAGCCATATGAATTTATCTCCGTAACACCAACGGTGAGAAACCCACTTCTTGAAAGTGGGCAGGGCCATATAGCTTCCCCTGAAACACCTGACAATGGAATTTTCAAACATAGAAAAACCCTTATGCATGGGTATGTCCTCATAGAGTGCGAGCTATAATTTTGGTTTCCTATTTATACATTTTTGTGTTTTTCATCTATTAGAAGGTAGGTCCTCTCCAATATTAGGACACCCCTCTGCTAATGGTGCATCGTAATGTAATCTAGAAGTAGGTCTCAAGTCATAAAAAGGTGATGAAAGGCCACCTAAGTCATATGCATATGGTACATCCGTCTCCAAAATGCCAGAGAAATGAGGGCTTTGGAGGATAGCTTCCATGATGTGTCGAATCATCAATCCCAAGAGATGATTGATAAATACCAGTAGGAAGATGTGCACCGCATGGTTTCGTCATAATGAGGCCAGTGGAATAGACAGAAGTAATAAATCAAAACCTTAAATAAGGTCCCACAAAAGTGTAGATAAAGCCCTCAAAAACATCATCACTTACCAGATGTGACAAAGGATGACACTAGGGAGAGAAGATCAATACACCAGGAAGAAATTTCAGCACCTCAAAAAATGCATAAATCCCCCAAGGGTATAGTTTAGATACTTGGCAGATGGGATAGGCATTAGAGGAATTTTGAGGTATAAAATGGGCCTCCTAAGGAAAATAATAAAATAATAGTTAAAATAATAAAATAATAATTAAAATAATAAAATAATATTTATTAATTTTGGAGGAAAAAAAGAAAAAACTACTTTTTGTGTTCGTATTTTCGGCATATCTCCCTGTGTTTTTACTCAAATTTCGATCAGGAGAGGTTGTTGGATGTAGAATTCGATTCTACATCCAATGAGTACCCACACTACATACTTTTGATGGACCCCTCTACCCCAAAAACAATAAATACCTAAAACAATGTGATGATGATGTCATCATCACGTTGTTTCAGGTATTTCTTGTTTTTGGGGTAGCAGGTTCCATCAAAAGTATGTATTGTGGGTACTCGTTAGATGTGGAATCAAATTCCACATCTAATGAGCTCTCCCGATCAAAATTTGAGTAAAAACAAAGTGATATATGTCAAAAATACGAACAAAAAACGTAGTTTTTTTTATTACAAATATGTCAATTCAACCATTATGGTTGAATCATTTTATTGGAATTCTATCGGTTCTTGAATTCCAACTCACAAGAACTTAGTGTTGGCGTGTTTTCTTATAAGGCCCATTTTAGACCCCAAATTTCCTCTAATGATCCCAATATGATAATCATGCACAAAAATTTCTCCATAGATACTAGAGTACACCTCCATTGTCACTGAAATGTATCCCACAAAACCTGGCCGCGATTGCTCAATTCAGTATCAAGGTTTCCAAAATTGGATCGCATGTGATCAAATTTATTTTGTTTATGGCATGCACAACCCATTTTGTATTGGCCACATCAATTCCATGGGTCATTAAGTACACTTCATGTAGTTAGTCTCCATTTCATTTCTTACTTTTTATATTTTACTAATATTAAGTGCATATTTTTCTATTTAAGTTCAAGTAGAGAGAGTTTTTGGTACATTGTGATATGAAGACCTAAATTACATATTTTTGGGAGAAATTGAGAAATCGGTAGAGTTGTTGGTACTTTGTGATGTGAAGACATAAATTGGCAAGAATATTGAAATTGGAAAAGCATTTGAGTTGAAGTTTACTATTTTTTAATGATGAGTCTTCAAATTTGCATTACTGGAATATTTTTTTTGAACTAAGATCCAATAATGTGTAAAAGCAATAAGTTGTCATTTTTGTGAGGGGTGTAACATCTAATTAGGTATGAATAGGATGAAGATTAGTGAGCTATTAGTAGCTTAAACACTATTAATTCTTAATAGAATGCTTATACTAATTATTTCCCATTTTTTCCTCCATGATCCAATAATGTATAAAACTAATAAGTTGTCATTTTGTGAGAGCTGTACCAACTAATTAGGTATGAACAAGATGAAGATTAATGATTTCTTAGTAGCATAAACTTTATCAATGCTTAATAAAAAATGTATACTAATTATTTCCTAGTTTTTCCTCTACATGTGACACAAGTTGGTCTCAAACATTGATTTGCATCAACATAATTGTAAAAAAATAGCAAGTGGCTAAAGTTTTCAAGGAAATATAGATATATTTCAAAAGAGAACAAAAATGAACAGATGTTTTCTTAGAAAACTTAATAGAAGAAGGATTTAAGCTTGATTTGGTTGAAAAATTATCAAATTTTCATGGGAACAAAACCTACATATTTGAGATGATAAAATACAGGTTGATGGTCATCAAAACCAAGATTTGACGTCAAAATATTGTAAAAGTCATGAGGAGCCTAATGGTTAAAGTACAAATTTCCAAGTAGTCAAGGAAGGTTGATCAAATGTCAATAGGGTTATAACCTAGTAGATGCCAAGTTGGCGCAAATCATGAAACAAATACGCAGATGATTACAACAAGACACAACTCCAATACTTTTGATAATAGCAAAAGTAGCTCGATATTTGAATCTCGTAGAAGATCCAATGAGTTAATAAGATTCTCTGATGATGAGCCTATATTATCCATCTCCATATGAATCACACATGAGTGAATCATATGCATATGAGGATTCATTTAGCAATCTATATTCTTCTCATAGTAGACACATGAGACTGAGGCACCATCAAGATACCATACAAAGAGAATTTCATAAGGAAAAGTTTCCCGCCTTTAATGGTATATCAAAACTAGACAAGAAGTTAAATCTAGAAATGAGAAAATACTTCTATATTCATGATTACCCAAGGAACAAGAACTTCATAGTTTATCTATATGACCCTACTAGCAATGCTTCTCTTTTGGGGGAGCATCACTAACAAATGTTTAGAAAAGTGACAATAAAACAATAAAATGGAAGCAATTTAAGCAGTACTTCAATCAGAGTAAATTTCCTATCACTGCTCTGAGAAGATTGTAAATGAATTTCATGAGTTAAAGAAAAGTCAAATATATGTTGATAAATACAAAAGAAATCTCGTGGAACAACTAAATAATGAAAACTACATTAATTTAATATGAGAAGCTACAAATAAACCACTTCATGAGTGGGTTTCAAACTACAAACTAAAATTAGATTGATATTATAGAACCCTTAAAAAGAAGTTTGAAAGGAAAAATATTATTAATTGAAAGAAAAAGGAAATAAGTATTTCCAAAGACTTGGTGGGATAAGAAAAAGAGAAAAATAATAAAGAAACACTTCAACTTTCCTTTCTATAGAAATTTTTCATGGTATTTCTAGCAAGTGTAATACCCTGGATGTTAAGCCCCTTGACATATATAATATCTTGTAATTGTTTGTTATTGCAGCACTGGGTCTCAGGACAAGGGTATTTAAGGATCGATGGACATTATTATTATTTTTTGTAAATAATTAATTAATAAAAACAACTGGCAGACCAAAAACCACGAAAGAGTATGGGAGGCCTTCATCCACAATGTGAGATGGAATGGGGATATTTCCTAGAATGTTTGGAACATTTGCTTGGTTTGATGGGTTTCACTTGTTGAGGTTCCCTTTAGTGATTTTGGGAGGTTACACTTTGTTTTGTAACCCCCACTTGCACAAAGGTGCCCTCACTGGCTATTTTTAGTCAGTGCATGTTAAACTTGTAACTCCTTGTGTAGCTTCCCCTCTTGGGGAATTTGAGTGGCCTTGGTGGAATTTGAAAGGATATTTGATGGCAGAGTAACCTCCTTGGGTTTGAAATTCCTTCTTTGATATATAAATACTTGGTTGATCTCTTTGGTAAGGGGTTACCTAACTAGTTGGTTGTAATTGGGTGTTCCTCAATAACAGTGATGGTTTCCTAATTTCCTAGTGGGTTGTTGGTTGCATTCTTGATCATTGCCTTGTTGTACTTGGGTTGGAAGATTGTTCCTTACTGGGATGATTGTTGGCTATTGGTGGTTTTATGATTTCTTGGTTTCCTTATTGAATGGTTTCTTGGTCACTTGGGTGTTGGGAGTGTTGGGATATTGTGTTTGAGGTATGCCTAATCAACTCTAGTATAGTCCCTCCATGTCCACTACTTGTCTCGGTCCTATACCTACACGTAAATACTGATGGTGAATGGAAATGTTCTGAGGGACCCATATTGGTGAAAGGATTACCATTGCCACGGGGGCGTCACCTAGGGACCAATATGATATCACGTCCGTTCATATTGGGGTGGTTAAAAATTAAAAAATTTAAAGTCAATATATTGGTGGTATATTAGGGGTAATAAGGGTTTTTTTTTAAGTATATAAATATCCAATATGTTTAGGGTTATTTTATTCCAAATTTCTGCCCGCGCCCTTCTCTTCTCTGCAAAACTGCACATTTTGTCCTTCTACTCTACGTGAACCTGGTTCGTGAACGAGGCCAAGGCGGCCGAGCGGTCAAGGGGTTTCTTCTGCGGTCGTCTATATTTTCTACTATGAATTCCACACTGCAAAAATCGAAGACAATATTCTATGCCTAGATCCTCATCGATCCTGCATAGGATTAGATTCAATCCATTCTAGTAGGCTCTTGGACGAAGTTGCGCGTTCGAAACAGATCGAATGATGCGAATTTGGTACTATTTGGTGTAGAATTCCAATTGATTTCGTGCGATGGAGGGTTCACAGAACGGCAGCAGCAATGGGCCGCCCCCTTTCTTAACTAAGACGTATGATATGGTGGACGACACGGCCACGAATTCTATGGTGTCATGGAGCCCCAGCAGCAACAGTTTTATTGTGTGGAATCCCACTGAATTCTCCGGTGTCCTTCTTCCCACTTACTTCAAGCACAGCAACTTCTCCAGCTTCGTCAGGCAGCTGAATACATATGTAAGTACGACTCTACATGAATGTATAAATTCCTCTGAATTGATTATGTGGGTATTTGTATTTCTAGAGGTTTTTTGTTTCTTTGAGTTTATGCAAAGAGTGGCTCAGAGGTCAGGTCTCAGTGTTGAGGGTAGCTATTCCGGCAAAATTGCATGGGACTTGCACCAGGTTTCATCCTTTTGAAAATTGTCTGGATTTTGCTCCCGGTGGTATTCCTTTGAAAATTGCCCACAATTTGCACCCGGCTCTCATCCCCTTGAAAATCCCGCAACTTGCACCTAACCTAATCTCTTGGAAAATCAAGTCCCACTCACACATGTTCTTGTCCCTTTGAAAATTGCCCACGATTTATCACTTTGAATGTTGCCCGAAGCTTTCATCTGGCCTTATTACTTTTAAAATTGCGTGCGACTTGTATCTGGTGTCATCCCTGTGAAAGTCACCCGAAAGTTGAGCCAGTAGCAACTCATTGAAAATTGCCCAATACTTGCATCTAGCCTTATCGCGTTAAAATTTGCCCCGGGCATGCAGACAACTTCATCCAGTTGAAAATTGCTGATACCCGACCTCATCCTTTCAAAGATTGGCTGGAAATTGTGCCCAGTCTCATCTCTTCAAAGATTGCCCGGCCTTATCCCTTCAAAAATTGCATAGTACTTTCACCTGACTTCTTTATCCGAGACTTGCACCTGGCCTTATCCGTTTGAAATTTGAAAGATGCACCCAACCTCATCCCTTCAAGAAAAAGCAAAAATCCTGGATCTTGCACCTGGCCTTGTCCTTTTAAGATTAGCCTAAGACTTGTACCCAACCTTATATCTCTGAAAACTGCCAGAGGCATGCATCCGGATTCAGCCCTTTGAAAATTGCCCCAATCTTGTACCCAGCCTAATCTATTTATGTTATCAGAAGTTCGACTAGCAAACCTTATGTTCTCGTGTATGTTCTCATATGCATTTCCAACTTGGCACTGCATTAGTACATTACTAATGAATTTTATATGCATAATATATGATGGGAGGAGGTCTTGATATTACATTAATACGCTTTGAGTCAATTTTGCATCTAAAATAGATGCTACGAGGGGTCTTGACACTACATGAGGACATTGCAAATCATCAATTTTGATATGCATAATATATCTTAGGAGGACGGGGTCATGTTTCTTATCCTCCAAAATTCTTTGCCTCATATCCTGTTTCTGATTACATAGCTTTGAAACTGATGCAATACGGGTGGATAGACCACAACAAGGATTGAACCCCAGTAGATGACTTGATACTCGGTCAGTGTCACCAGTGAATCGACACTATCCACTCAATCAATCAATCAATCCCACAAAATAAGCTTGGAGCAATATTGCAAAATGTGCTCTTCTTCTGATATAATAATAGCATGACATCATCATCAGCAGTATTCAATCAAAGCACCCAGATTGGCATGAGAATATGGAAACTTGATCTTCTATCCTCTCAAAGTAATCATGAAGAACAAGGTTTGTAATATGTATTCATTGTCTTCCAAACTCCTTCAAATCTGTGTTAAAAACCTTTGCTCTGAGCCCAAAAAAGGTCACCATCAGGTTCTGGTATAACTCTCGGGTTGCTTTCTAAGTGTTATTTGTAAGCATGAGAATCCTGCATGATCTATATTGATATGTACTGGAAACGGTGCAGGTTCAGGTGGTGGGAAGCAATTAAAGAAAAACACCTTCCACCTTTATAACAATGGTACTTGATATCTCTGTACCATCTCAGATCTTTTTAGGACAGAGTGCTGTCACAATGGTTGTGCTAGGCCATGGACTTCCAGCAACTCCATTGCTGATATAGTAATATCCTTAATAAACTCCAAAGTCTTACCCATCTTTAATGATCTTATTAGATTTCACAAGTGCTCCTAACAGTAAAGGAAAGGTAGTTGTTGCAATCTTTGCTGCTAGAGATGAACCTTCAGGAGGGTCGCTTAAGCAACTCAACAATCTCTATGATCATTTCCTCAAAAGATTCATCACTTTCTTCACCTAAAAAATGCCATTGTCATTTGTTAATCAACCATTCTCCTCTTCACTTCTACTTGTTGTACAAGCCCAGTGAACCTCAATATTTCTAACACCAAATTTTTCTGTGAAATTTTTAGTGTTAACATGTAGGAAGGGTGTTTCTTTGCCAAATACCTCAGAAGGAGATTTTTTGATAATGCAAAATAACGTTTATTGTAGCCAGCTAATTTCTACACTTATGATGGATCAGTTGTGGCTGGGAGGTTGAATGATCGAGTTGTATAATGAATGATTTTTTATCTTTGCCATAAACATTCCCTGAAAGATAGGAATAATTTCATTATATCTTGAGTAGAAACCTTGACACTTAAAGCATGAAGGTCATATCTCCTGTTAATAGATCATGAAAGGGCAGACAATGCACAGAGTTCATCATAGGATCCCCAATGCAACTCAAAATTTAAAAGATTAGTTTCTTTCATCAGAGTGGCCATGGTTACTGTCAGTCCATTTGTGGAAAGGCTACTCACCACTTCCTACTGGTANGCAAGTAGATTCAACTAATTTTGTGACCTGTAAATTGGAAAAAGATACGGATATTTCTAAGTTTCTAACAACATTCTTGTGTCATCATTATTCTGGGGCTTTTGGAAGCTTTAGTTAGATAAAGGATAATTATTTTGTGACCTTACTTTGACTATAGGGAGCTAATAAATGACAGTGCAGGGCTTGAGTGGAAGTTGATGTCCCTTTGTCTGTGGCCTGGGAATTGTGGTCTGACAGGGAAGGTGTGAACCGTTGGATGCCTTGGATTGCTTCCGTAAAGGTACTGAATACTTATCCATTCTCTACAATGTTCTTTCTTTTCCTCATTTCTATCCTTTATACAATCCAGGAAAGAACAAAAATTACTGCTGATTCCTTTTACTTTATCCTAGAAATGGATGAAATTAAAGAAGTAAGATTGACTGACAGTATTGAATCTTTTATAGAGTATTCCATCTAGTAAATATGTATACATAATACAGTCTTCTTCTGCATGAACCTTGGATGCACTCATAGGGTCATCCAATGCCTAGTGAAATTTACACCTTCTCATGCCAGGCTGAAATCTTGGACAAAGTTTCTAGTAAGCTAAGTATATAAAAAATAATTCCAACTACAATGGGCCTTTGGAAAGAGTGGTTTCGCTGGAGTCAAAATAAAAAAGCTGTCTGCTCTTTGTAAGCCATTCTTCTGTTATTGATGTTATTCCAGTTGGCAAGCCAAATTTTGTTGATAACTTGATTGTGTTATAATGTACCTCATGAAGGCATAATTAAGATGCTATTAAATTTTTTCCCCTTGGAATTTAGAACCCTGAGAAACCTCTAGGAACTTCCCCTCATTCCAAGGATGGTACCCAGTCTGAAGCACATGGCATAGACTTAGTGTGCCTAATCTGTCAGGTACATTGAGTGGGGGAAACCTCTAGGCACTTCCCCTCATTTTGAGGATGGTACCCAGTGTGAAGCACATGGCATAGAATTAGTGTGCCTAACCTGTCAGGGACATCGAGTGAGGTCCCCACACATATCAAGTACATCACAGAGGCAGCTAGTCCCAGGACTTGATCCCAAGATCTGCTTTAATTCACAGCACTCAACTAGTTGAGCTAGCCCACTGGGCTATTAAAATGCTATTAATTAATTATCAAATGCATTAGTATCAATGTAAGATCACCAACATGAGACAACCATTCATCTAAGGGCGATGAGTCATAAATAGAACCCCAACCTATTGTACATATTTACAATTCATATATTCAATTCTGTTTTATTAGACATTATGTCTCTTACATGCTACCTGCTTATAACTGGGTAAAATGCATTGTGACCTGTCTCAAATGGACCTTGGCAGCCTTTGTCTGCTACAGAGATAAATGTTGCAACATTGATTGATGATCCTATAAAATGTCATATATTCTCTTTAAGGGAGCACATTTTACTCTCTTTTGCTTTTATAATCAAGATTTGTTTCTCCAAGAATCCAGACAAGTTAGCACTGGTAGCATGTAAAGTGTTCATGTGGCGTATTCATGCTCCATTGGAAGAATGGAGAGAACTCTTTCTTGAAGAGCAATCTATATGAATATTTTGAAGGTAAAAAACATTCTGTTTTACTGGAATATGCATAACGCTACAGTGTTGTTTGATCTGGCACTGCTCGGATGAAATATCCTTTGTACCTGGACAGCATGTTAAAATGATGAAATTTAAAGAATGAAAACAATTCATTAGGTTATCACTTGTAGCTCTTATTGTAACTAAAGAAAACATGTGCCGTGAAGAAATATTTTACTAACATGCTTTCTGAGTTTGTTTGTTTCATTTGGCCATACATACCATCTTTTGAATGGAATCAAGCAGTGGATATAACAGGTGGTGTGGACCCAATAGAGCTCAATTTGAATCGAAAGAATTTCTATCAGTATAGTGGTTCCCTAACCACTCCTCCATGCACAAAGGGAGTGATGTGGATGGTGATGAAAAAGGTAAAGTGACCATATCACAATCTTGCTAAGTACCTTTTCTTGTTTTCAATAGAATGTGTAGTTTCCTGTTGTATCCATGACGTGCTTCACGGATCTATATACATTAGTTACTGCACCATGTAGAGTATGAAGCTGAACCCCAGATAATGTATGCATACCTTAAGGTTTCAAAGAAATCACATCACAACCTTTTATAAGATAGATAACTACCAGAACTGTCTGGTCAAAATGTATAGGATGTGTGGTTTCTTATTGGGTATTATTGCTTAATATAAACATTAAGCATTCAACAGAGATATAAGAACCTTAATGTTGGTTCTGTGTTTGCATTTCTGTATAGCAAGTAGTTTCTTTACTAGGATTTATCTATGCAGACTTGAAGTTGGATTAACCTTCATGGGTTTGGGATTTACTGATTCCATCTTCTAACTTTAACATATACACAAATTCTCTCCCATGCAAGTGGATATGTTATATGCTGCTCTCAAGGTAGAGCACAATTTCAATTCTATTTTCTCTAGTTTCTTTCTATTCACTAGAATGAAATGTCTCTGCTTATGAAGGAGTGCATGAGTTTATTTAGAGCAAAACATTTTTTAAAAATGACTTCAATTTTTGAATGCATTGTGGTTTTTCTTTTTAAGTAGAATGTATATATTACATATTGCAGCATGAAAATTCTCGCCCAACTCAAGCTCTGAATGGAAGAAGTGTATACAAGAGGAAATTAGCATGATTCCTTCTGAGTAATGGAGGAGCACGGGTCTATACATGAAATGTTTTTTCTCACATTTCGTCCATTACTCCTATTTCCAAGGAGGTCATCACCCTCCTATTTCTGGATTTTTTGCTTCTAGTGTACAATTTTAGCTGAATCAACTGCCTGTATTCCATTCTCATTTGACCTGTTTATACACCAATTGATATGGAGATTTGGAAAGCTTCATCTTCCAAGGTTTGCATGTTCAAAATTGGTAGAGCAAACTTGAGTTACCCATTTGTCTAAAAAGAAATTATGGCCTTCAAGACCAATCAACTTCCTAGAGAAATTATGGCCTCTGAGACCAATGACTCAGGTTTCTCTTCACTGCTAGAATGAAGTGAGAAATGTAATGGCTCTCAAAGATGTTTTTTGCCAATATGGTTAATGTAATCACAGTGTAAAGAGGAAAAGTAGTCTCTCTTTGGCTGTGGAAAGGCTCCAAGAGTTTATTCTTTCATAGTTGCTTCTGTGGTTATAATATTTTTAATGTGTTTAATCTTGGATTCTTGTTGCATGATTTTATATCCTACATTAACTCTATGCCTTTGTTGTAAGGATTTGGACTATACTGAAATATCAAAGTATGTGAACCATACTATTGACTTTCCTGTTCTAAATGCTGGCATTATTGTTTTCTGGATAATTAATCTCATTAGATTGATTTCATCATGCACATCTTATGAATTTCTTGGTCGTTTTGTTTGCTAGTGTACATTGAATGTTGAATCTCCTATTCATATTAAAGTTATGATGTTCCACAATTTATGATAAGCTTTCATTGTTTTACCTGTTTCCACATTGTGTGTTAAATTTTTCAAGTCCAATTGGTATGGAAGTTTGGGCAACTCCATCTTCCTGGGTTTGCATGTTCAAAATTTGGCTCAGCAACCTTGAGCAACTCATCTGAGGAACAAGTAGCCTCTCAGACTTACCAGCTTAATTTTTAGTCAACGTGACTGCTGAGTCAACAAATTCTGCTGAGATTTGATTTTTGAATAGCTCATATGATATGTTCTCACAAGAAACTCCACCGACCTGATATAGGATTGCCAAAAATTTCAGGTACTTAATAAAGAGTATATCCATGTAATATTTCCATTTTTAGCTTGTGTCTGCATAGTTCCTTAAATATCTCTACACATTTACCACCTCAACAAGCAAATTGAGATCAAATGATATGTAGCTTGGAAAAAAAAATCCAACAGTCAAGGCTACTACAATCAATTTTTTCCAAAATGTGTATTCATATTATTATTAATATATTTTGAAACTCTGGTCAGTTTTCCATAAACAAAGACAAATGGATCCATTCAAATATAAAATGCATGTAGATATTAGATTTAAAGATTCTCAATAATAAAACCTGGGACCTGCGTATTTTCTTACTACATATTAAATTCCTCCATATAGTGAAATTCATCCATTGTGGCAGAGGATAAAATCTTAACCTGGGACCTGCGTATTTGCTTACTACTTCTTAAACTCCTCCATATAGTGAAATTCATCCATTGTGGCAAACGATAAAATCTTAACCTTGGCAGAGGATAAAATATTCTTGCTGGTAAATAATATGTATACAGAGGTAATTACTCGAGTAATAATAAGCTAAGCACGTGTATTATATATTTATGCTACGATGGCATGGTCGTCGAATCAATACTTCTTTAAAATCGTTGAAGAATGACATAACCATATGAGAGGACAATATAAAAATAGTTGTCTTATTAGGATCATTGCCTGGTGTGGGATTTGAATAGAGAACTAACCGACAATTGTTGCTAATGGACCAAGATAACAATTGTTAATGTTTGTCAACATTGTTGGATACCCATTGTAAAATCAATATATACAATAGAGGGCACATCATGGAAAGAAAAGATCATAGAAGGCACATCATGGAATAAAAAGAGTGTAAATTAGCTCAGTATTAATGGTGGTGGTTTCTTTCTACAATAGTGAACACAAATAGATTAGATGGACTTTTGGAGCATTAATGGGAGAGGCTTGCTAGATAGGTGTGCACTAAAAACAACAATATTTAGAAAGTTTAATGAATAAAAGGTGGGTTAATCTCCTATAAAGCATATTCAACCATGTGATATCTACAATATATGGCTGAGTTCGATAGTATATAATTGATTACTAGAAAACTTAGCCTTGAACCTACCCTGCTTCTTGTGATGAGGTAGAAATGAGTGTTCTTGTAGCACCTTCAAAACCTGTGCTATAAAACGTTTAGAATATAAAAGTAATATAACGATTCCCAATCATTATCAGTTGGGGTAGAGATGGAGATGGAGATGGAGATGGAGATGGCGAGAGAAGAGGAGTAAGGGAGGATATTTATCTCACCCAATATTGAGCAAATATCGAATGAATAATGCTGACGGGATTATGTTGGGCTGTGAGGAATTGGCCCGTAGTGGGTGGGTGTTCTGAATGTAGTTGGGGCTTGTACCGAGGATGTAATTGCGATCTGGGCATTGGCCTTCCCATGAATGGGGATTAAGGATCGAAATGATAGTAGAATTCATTTGGGTCTATGAGACAAAGAAAATTACCCTCTCATTTTTAGTTAAGACCCAACATTCATTTTCAAGAAAGAGATTGATTGATCCCAACCTGTAACCTTATTTTTTACATACACCAGGATAAATTAATTGAAGATCGAGCATTTGATGATATTATACGTGCAATTAATGTCCATTCCATGATGCATAAGACCCAAATGAATGCTTAATCATGCATACACATAGTTCAAAAAGAGTAGTTCCTAATGATTATGAAGTTGGACAAGTTATTTTTGACCCAATTGTTTCTGAAGTATGCTCTTTCTATAAACACCTGTAGGAACTTCACTATACTAATTTTATCACGACATAAATTGTGTAGCTTAACCCATAAGTCCATTCTATGGATCTTTTCATGATCTAGGTCAAAACTTAACCCCTTAAGAATGTATATCATGCATATATGAATCTTGGACAAAATAATGAAGCAAAGGTATTTGGAAAGGTACCCATTGTTGCAATATTACAAGAAACATTAATGGACATCTATTGTGATCGAGCGGAACCCCATCCTTCCTGCTATCTATAACTCGGTCCCTATGCCTTGCCCTTCCCAATCGGATTGAATGAATACATGCCTTCCTATCCAAACAATGAATCGATACCCTTACCTCTCCTCCCACATCAAAGGTGTAAATGTTATTCCCCCATATGTTTATTTACTGAAACATCAGGTTAATAAGTATATAATAGCGCCTATCTTCAAGAAGCCTTAGAGACAGAAAGGACTTAGTGAAATGCAAGAAACATCCTATTGATCCAATTGTTTTTTTTATTGAAAAACTGCTTTAATATGAGCACGGGTTCTTTTACAATGAAGAGTTCTGCAATTAGATGAATCTATGGAGCTTCGTTCAAGCAAGCTGTCGTATCGACACATAGCTTTGGAACCCAGTCAGATAGGGATAAGTTCATTTAAAAAAAAGTGAGTGCTACAAGAACATTGCAGTCGCCTCCTTAACCAAATATGGCGATCAACGATGATTTGTTCCTATAATCAATTTTTAAAGACCTCAATCGAAGATGCAAAAGGGAATAAATATACCAACTGCAATAGTCCTAGCGCAATTGGGTGACCTTAAAATATTATCTATTGAAATGTATGAACTATTAGGGACGACAACATCGAGAAAATTCTAAATATTTGCTTATTCACATGTTTAAAAAGATCAAGCAATGTTTAGTCATATGAACCTGGGATTAATTGTCGACCAATATCGTGTTGCAGTACTCTTATATTTCACTCTCAATGTGCATCAATGCAAAAATCACCTGCACAAATGAAAAAGAGTAATTAAAATCTTTGGTTCTCAATCTTGATCTCAAAGCATTTGGTTCAACTGTGAAAGAACTAGAGCTAGGCTCTCCACTTAAGATTGTCTCTCTATGTAATATAAATGTTCAACTAATGCTAGTCAAAGTACTAAGAAATATATGAGAGTATTATGTATACAAACTAGATTTTTAAAACTATTTTGAGAAAAATTGTTGAAGCTCTGAAACAAAGGAGCACTAAAATATGAGTGATTGTCAATGAAAGCATTTAAAATTCTACTACAACTGAAAAGGCCTCTCAGCCTCTGGAGTTGGATATATATCCAGTGTCCACATCTTGAAGCAGTTACTAAAGCAATTACACACTACTGTTTGAGATTGGTACAAATAAACCCTCTCTTATTTGTTTTGACATCATGTGATAGATTTTAATTCATAATAAAGTGATTTGCCTAAGGGCGCCTATCAAGTGTCGCCCTTTCTTGTGTTTAGTTTTTTTTTCCCTTAGGTAGAAATATAAAGGGGTATAAAAAATGTAAATGAAAAAATGGATTCATGCAATATATAGGGAAAATAGGGGTTTTTTAAAATCGGCAAGGCATATTGGGAGGGGGTTAAAAAAACGATTTTTGGAGGTATTTTCCAATATTTTTTGAAAATAGGGGTATTGTTTCATATGCCACGAACGAACGTGCTATGGCATAGTTTCACTAAGTGAAGACCCCGTGACCATTGCACTTGGTATTGGGGTGGAGGAGAAAGTAGGTGGTGAAGAATTGATTTGTTTCTCAAACTAACAATTTAACTATCCATGAGTGCACCTTTTCTTATGGATCCATGGCCTTAGCTTAGAGGTGGCCTGTCAAACTGAGATATGGCTTGATAGTTCCTAAGGTTGGGTGGAACATGGTCTGGTTGATTCCAGTTGCACATTAATGACGTAAGTGAATTATCTTGTATGAATTCATATGTTTATATGATGTCTCCATTCTTTCCATGGTTGAACTGTTTATTGTTGATGTGCATGATAGATGTATTAATAGTTGGATGCAGAATGATTGTTTAATTGTTTGGAAACTTGTACATTCTGCTTGACTATGAAATATTTTTTTATGGAGGTCTGATGTATATTTATTCATGAGTTTTATGATGTGTCTATCTCTTCTAATGTGTCATGGTGGTTGTTATAAACTCTGTTGAATGGTTTCTTAACCTGTTAGTGATTGGATGCGGGATCAGGTGGATTTCAACTTGGAATTGGATGGAAATCTTAGAAGTAAGAACCTACAAAAAAGACAATTAAAGAATCATGCATACCCAAGGACAAATCATGAATAGTATGAAAAAAATGCAATAAACCCAAAGATCAACCTCAAGAGACCATTCGAGAAACAGATACCATCAACCAAGAAGAGATTTTAAAGAATCCAAACCTTATCATAAACGCTCTATAGAGAAGAAGAATAAGTACTCCTCAAGTAGCTTCACTGAGCAGCCCAAAAATATTCCTAGCCATATCTGAGAAGAGGAGACTCACTCGGAATGAACTCATGTGTGAACTGAGAAGGATCAACCCTACCTCCTTTGATGGAGAAGTTAAGAAGGGAGAAGATGTCAAAACCTAGTTTTTATGACTCATAAAATTTTCCCAGTTGCATCAATATTCATTAGATATGAAAGCGAGGGTATCCATTTACCACTTGTAGGCAAAGGAATCCATTTGGTGGGATCAGTTAGTAAAGTTGAAAAATATTGATGACGACAAAATCACATTGAGAAAGTTCAAAAACTACATCAAGAAATATTACCTCTCATAACATTATTATGACGTAAAAATGAAAGAATTCCTTGAAATCAAGCTAGGCAATATGACCATGGAATCCTATGACAAAACATTACTAGAACTATTGAAGTATACATATTTTATTAAGGACGAAAAGATGAAGATTCATAGGTTTCTTAGTGGTTTAGTGGATTTACACATGGACAAGATTTAGTATGATAGACCCAAGACCCTTAGAGACGTAATTTGGAAAGCAAAGCATTTGTATGAACAAAATAAGAACAAATATCCACATGAAAAGGACTCAAAAGTTAAGAAAAAAGAAAAACAAGAGAAGAAAAAGAAAGGATCTCAACCACTAGACAGTAATCAATAAGAACAACCAACAATCATAACTAGAAGAGATGAAGGAAAAAGTCCACCTATAAAACGTTGGCATTGTAAAGATAACCACTACTTAAATAATTGTCCTCAGAGAGTAAACAATGGAGAAAGTATCAATAACATTCAGAATGACCCAGCTATTGGAGATCTTGTTTAGCTACTAGTTGTTGTGGCCTTTTCGATTTCTTTGTTAGATTGGAATTGTTGTTTATAAGTTCATCTTACATGAAGGTTTCTTGCGATATTTTTTATCTGAGTGTCTTTATTCCCTTGTTTAGTGTTTCTCTTTTGAAAACTATACTTGTTGAAAGAGTAACTTGTGGTGTTTCTTGTATCTTTATTAGAAGTATCTTGATAATCCTTGTGGTAAAAGTATCTTAATGAAATTCATGTGTTTTTCCTATATTTTCCAGTAACTCGGAATCTATACTTAATGCATGATTGAAATTGAATTTTTAAACTAGTTAGAATGTGTTTCAAGTAAATATAGTTCGAGTATTTTGATTTCATGTAACTTTGGGGAATTTCTGAATAATTAGAATTTGTTTCTTGTATCTTGTATTTTGGAAAAGTATTTTATGCATCATGTTGAATTGTGTGTGTGTGTGTGCTGTGAACCATGTGGTTGTTGCAAAAGAATATGTTTATATTTTCTATCACATATTTTTATACCCGATGTTAATCATATGAGTGAATGAGATATGATTTCATGGTGATGTATCTTTGTTGAATAATTGAAGGCCTTGTAATTAAGTTTGAAGTCCTTGTAATGAGGTTTAAAGACCCTATAATGGGGATTGAAGATTGTACCCTTTCTTCCTTCATTCCACTCTACCAGTCTTGGTTCTCCCTTGGAAAGAGGAGATGGACAAGAAAGTAGGTGTTAGTGGGAAGTATTGTGGTTAGAAATATGTTATATTTTTTAGGCATGTATGGGCATGTCTATTATCCCTTTGTAAAGGTATGTATGTATTATGCATTGAGGGAGATACATTGCTTAAGGGGGATGGGATGTATACCTCAGAGGTTAAATCCCTAGACATATGTAATATGTTGTAACTATTTATTATTGTGGCATTGGGTGTCGGTACAAGGGTCTTTAAGGACTGATGGACATTATTGTTATTTTTTGTAAATAATTAATTAATAAAAATGATTGGCACACCAGAAACCACAAAAGAGTATGGAATACCTTAATCCATAGTGTGAGGGGGAATGGGGACATTCCTAGCACGTTTGACACATTTTCTTGGCTTGATAGTTCCACTTGTTGAGGTTCCCTTCAATGCTTTTGGGAGGTTACACTTGGTTTTGTAACCCCCACTTGCACAAAGGTTCCCTCACTAGATATTTTTAGTCGGTGCATATGAAACTTGTAAATCCTTGTGTAACTTTCCCTCTTAGGGAATTGGGTTTCCTTAGTGGAATTTGAATGTATATTTGATGGAAGAGTAACCTCCTTGGGTTCAGGTAGCCTCCTTTGTTCTATAAATACTTGCTTGATCTCTTTGGGAAGGGGTTAGTACATGGATGGTTAGTTGTTGGGTGTTACTTGGCTATGGGGATGTTTTCTTGGTTTCCTGGTTGGTTGTTGTGTTGTTTTTTAGTGGGATATTGGTTGTGTTGTTGGTTATTTCCTTGTTGTATTTAGGTTGGATAGTTTTTCCTTACTGGGATGAATGTTGGTTGTTAGTGGCTGCATGATTTCCTGGTTACATGGTTTCTTGGTCGCTAGGGTGTTGGGAGCGTTTGGATATTGTGTTTGAGGTAAGATGTCTGGTCAACTTTGGTATAGTCTCTCCATGTCCACTACTTGTCTCAGTATTGGACCTGCACGTAAATTGTGATGGTGAATGGAAATGTCCTGATGGACCCGAATTGGTAAAAGGAATACCATTTCACCTGGTAGTAGGGTGGAGGAGAAAGTAGGTGGTTGGGAATTGAGTTGTGATTGCTCAAACCAATAATTGAATTGTCCCTTAGTACACCTTTTCTTTTTTATATGTGACCTTAGGTCGAGGGTGGCCTGTCAAAGTGAGATCTGGATTGGCATTGCCTAAGGCTGGGTGGAACATGGTCTAGTTGATGCTAGTTACACATTCATGAGATAAGTTAATTATCTTGTATGAATTCATATGTTTATATGATGTTTCCATTTTCCCCATGGATGAACTATCTACTGTTAATGTGCATGGTAGATGTATCAATAGTAGGATGTAGATTGATGATTTAATTGTTTGGAAACTTGTACATTCTGCTTGACTATGAAATTTGTTTTGATGGAAGTTTAATGTATATGTATTCATGAGTTATATGATGTGTCTATCTCTGATGATGCACTATGGTGGCTATTATAAACTTTGTTGAATAGCCACTTAATGTGTTAGTGATCAGATGCATAATCGGGTAGATTTCCACTTGGAATTGGATGGAAATCTTAGTTGTTTCATGCAATATTTCATTCATGATTATTTACTTGTGTTTGACTCACAAACATGTTCTTGGTGATTGGTCTGATCCATGAATTAATTCGTAGTTGAAGTGATGAGGGAAGAAATTGGGATTGTCTTGTAGAATTGTGGTCTCATCCTGACTTCCGACTTCCGATTGTCAAAGGAGGAATCGAGGTTGGCTTGTGGAGTAGTGGTTTTGTTCCCACATGTGAATTCCAACTCCTGAGTCAAAGGGAGATAGCACTAGTGCATTTGGATTATCCGTAGTTTTGATACCGAGATGGTGATTCCAATGTTGACATTGGGAAGTTCATTTGGACATTTTGATAGTGAAACAGTGTTGACCCTCGATATTCAATGTGTCAACATTAGGATCAGTGTGTTACTAAAAATGGTTCATTTAATCATGTCTCGACATTGAGGTTTTGATACCAAAGTGCCTACATCAAGATTGTCATTACTATTGAGTTTGAATTTTGGATCATGTCGACTTTTGATGCCCGATGTTAGGAGAACCGAGTCCTAGTATCATAACATTGAATTCAATAGTTTGATTTAGTTGTGTTGAATTACAGTTCTGATTTTTTACTCTCGATGTCAGAAATGCCGAGAGGGCGTATTCAATATGGGAAGGAATAATTTAACCATCGAGACTGTTTAATTTGTTAGTTAATTAATTATTTAAAAATTTTCTCTTTAAGGCCAAGCCTTAGAGACATTTTGCATTGTGTGTTGACTTGTTTTAGCGTCCCCCTGGTCATTTGGTTTATTCAATCTCGATTTTCTAGGTTGGGTATGTTACATAATCCTTTTAGTTGAAAGTGATATAATACTAATAGAATCCTTGGGAAATAGGACATGGCCTCCACTTTAGAGTTGGTACAATTTTGGGGTATAACCCTATTTAGGATCCCATATGGAATATAAATGACATATGGGATGTGTGTCCCTATTTGCATGAGTCAATTATGTTTTTTATATACTTTTGTGTCCCAAATTTGCATCTCACTACATCCTAATTTGCATCCAAATGTGTCCATAGCATCCTTATATGTGTCCCAACGTTTATTTTTCATCCCAATTTATGTCGAAATTCACTTCCTTATATACATACCAATGCCCTTATTTGTGTCCCAAGTTTGCATTTAATACTATTATCCTCCTTGAGATATTTCCAAAAAGTTATCATGGCCCCAAATATGATTTCATATGTGGTGTTTATCATCCCAAGAAGTTGATTATTTATTTTCCAACTTGATGCAAACACCTAACTCTTGGAATTCTAGCTTCTAGTCTTATAACCTTCTTGATTTTACATTTTTTTTTCATAAATATAGGGATCAACCTCTTGTTGAGGTTAGTCCTTGTCCAATATATGGAAATAGTTGCATGCATATCTTCTCAAAGTTTTCTACCCCTATGTACATGCATTATTTGTGGTGCATCGCTTAAGTGTGTCGTTATGGTGGGTCATTTATGCTATATATCTTCGTATGGTGCATCAATTAGGGTGTGTGAGTAGGTTTCTTATGTATTTTTCTTATGGCGTGTCAATTACGTACATTTGTATGTTCTAAAGGGGCAGAAGTGGGCCTCTTAAGGTGCATCATATATGTGTGTCATTTAAATGCACTGTTTAATATCCTTGATGGCGCATCACTTATATGTGTCACTTAATTGCACCACTTGTATGCATCTCTTAAGCGTGTCTCTTATGTGTCACTAGTTGTATTGATAATCACCTTGATATGTCACTACTTATGGTATGCCACTTAATATGGTGCATCATTGAAGTGTGGTGATGCTTAGAAAAGGATTAGTGATTCATGATGGTAAACTTCACTGGCCATAGTGAAACATGAATATATAGCTTGAAAATGTCAAAAAAATATTAGAAGTTTGTACACGCATATGTGGTAATACAAAGGATGAAAGCATTATACATAATGATATTTAGTGTAAAGCATCTATATATGGCTAATCCATGTGACATTCTTCAACAAGTTATCAATACCATAATCCTAATTTATGATCCATTTAAAAAAATTATGGCCTTGATCTATCAATTCCATAGAATTTGTATTCACTATCCTAATCCTGATCTCCCTACACATTTAAGGACCTCCCTAATGTCCCAATTTGGGGCGGGTGGGAAAGAACAGATTTGGACCCTAACTACATGTGTCTCTTTGTTACACCTAAAAACTATCACCTTGCCTAATTCCCTGAAGTTCATATGCCAAAACATCTTTTGGAGGAATCTTTCCTTGCTAGATGCCCAATCGTAGGAGCTCTGACTCACCTTGTCTCTTGACATAGAGATTTAGACAATGCTTATGCCTTTTCCCTATTGACAGTAAGCGTTGGTGACACTTGTTGCACTTGGATAAAGATCGTCGGCCCTTCCTGGCGCATTCTGCTCATCAAAAGGTGTAAAATAGTTCCTAGTATGGTTTCAAGATTGGTGACCTGTTGTAGCTACAACAATTTCCCAAAATTCAAAAAAAAATTGGGACCCTCCTTTAATTCGTTTTGCTCGGTTTTTTGGGTTTTACTTGATGTTGAATGAAGACTACTTTTATGCGGGCAAATGTTTTTATGTTTGAATTATTTTTTGCCTCACCCTCAAAAATATTTTGGAATTTGAATTAGGAGTCTAGTTGTCTGCGCATCTGCCATTACGGAAAAGAACCAAACATCAAGTCCGAAGTCTAATGTTTTGGTCTCCGATGTATTTTTCTTTATCAACGTTGGTTTTTGAAATCCTGTCGGAACCTTTGTCTATACATCTTCCGCTGTTGCAGAAGGGGTTCCGCAAAGTGGTCTAAGAGTTGTTTCATCCTCTTCCAATCCTCGTCATCGGTCTTTGGTTCCTGTCAACTCTCGTCGTTGCGGCTCTACAAGGAACTGTGATTCCGATAGTTTGACTTATTTGTTCTGCTTGGTCAATATTTTTGCTTGATTCTTTTTTTTTTTACTCTGATTTTGCTAGTCTGCAGAACTAGTTTCTTTTACGGGTTCGCCGTTGCGTCTCTCTAATCATCTTTTGACCCGAGCCCTAGTCTCACGAGCTCCTATGCGAGTATGTTTTCTCCCGCCAATGCCATTGTGGGTGCTCCACCGTTTCATCATCTGCCATTGCGGAGGCGATATTGAGATGATCACAGACCCCTTAGCCTTTTGCCGCCTGATGACTTTAGTTTTTTCCACCGATTGTAGTTGATTGGGGCATATATATAGTGGAGTTTGGGGGTTTAATTTTTTTATTATTATTTGGGACTTTTCTCTGTGCTGTCATTTTTGCTCGAGCAGACCGATAATTTCACTGTCGGTACCTTCGCTCCTAGGTGGATCCGCCGTGGAAGTTACGATTTTTCTCCAGCAGTCGTGCAGTAGTGCTAGGTAGGCCCTTATGCTCGTTTTCCCATTTCGTTCAATTGGATGAGATGTTTTGTTGTCTCCGCGGTTAGTGGTTACTTGATTTTTTTCATCCTGGCATGTATATATTCTGAGGTAAGTGGTCCAGCCGTCAGTTGCGAAGGGGTGTTTGTGGTTTTGCTTGATATTTTCTCTTGCGGCAGTTATGGTTTTGCAGCCTTCACTTGATTGCTGGGGAAACTAGTGCAGACGACCGTTAAGCCATCCGCACCATATTCCCCCATTCTGTGTTTGGCTGTCCAGGGAGGTCATTTTGGGTTTTTTGGCCATGATGCCATGGATCTGGTTCCACATTTTGCATTTTCATGAACCAGGACTGTGATGTTGTTCCCACTTAGTCTAAGACCATTCAAGCTCGTGTATGAAGCTCGGCCCTTTTTAGGTTCATAATTGCATTTTATAGCAGGAAGTTTCCCCTTGTCTTCTAGTGTGCTATCTTTGCAGCGTCCTCACGTGAGCTGGTTTTTAGTTTTTGGGCCTTTTGGTCATTTCGCAGAGCGTGTAGGTCGTAGCGCTGGGGGGGGTTTCGGGACTGTGTTCATGTTGATGAGAGGGGAATGTATTCATCACCCGTATTATTCTAAGTTAAAGCTGTAGATTGTTGGGTGTGAGCTAGTTTTAGTCTTTGGGCAGGAGCATTTGGTTTTAAACCTTGTTTGCTTATTTTTCATATCTGCACTTATGTTTAGTACAAATGAGGTAAACGCTTATACTCTTGTCTTTATCTTTAAATATTATCTGGAAATGACTTAACAGAACCTAAAATACATTTATGTACATGACAGGGAAATCCCGCAGATTTCAAGATGTCTAAACGTCAGAAGAAGAAGACTCCAATAGTTGAAGAGGAACCTGAAGTCAAAAACATTACCAGAGTCGAATACACTTATGAAGACACCAAATGCATAATTGGTGTAGAACCCAAATATAAATGGAGAGAAATATATAGATTAATTACATGCTGAGAAGTACCTGATATAGGTTTTGAAGAAGAAACCATTTATGCCAACATAGAGATATCCTCCTTGATGAAAATTGCTACTAGACCTGAGCTCTTTCCATGCTCAGAGGTGATTGTGTGTATTCTACCCAGGGTAGATGTAACCACCATGATTCTAGAAAATGTTGATAAACAGGGTTATGCTGCTTATAGCCCTAGATATGTCGCTCTGGATTACCACTTACCAGAAGCACAAGTATATCCGAATGAAGACTTGCTGAAGGTCATCAAGATGGACCTAGTCGAGACACTAAAGAGGATGCTCATGCCTGGAAAAAACTTTAGAACTTGGCCGACTGGAGAGTATGACACTGCAAGTCTAAGAACCCCTTATAGGTTCATCGCCCTGATGCTGAACAGGATTTTCAGGAGGGCCCACAGTAAAAGCTTCAAATTAGAGTGGGTGCCTATCATTTTTTATGTCGCAACACAGGGGACCGTGTTCAACTGGGCCAACATTGTGTCCAATATCCTCTCGGCCTGCATGGCATCAACATTAGTAGGGTTGTCCCAAAAGAGATCAGAGTTCTACATGAGCTCTATACTGATTGATTGCATACTGTGCAACCAACCCTTCCCCAATCTAAGGTGTATATGGGACCGGGAGAGGACTCTAGTCTGCTTGGCATACAAGCTGTTGTGGGCTCACAGATATCACAGACACTATAGGGAAGTGTGTGAGCACTTCATTATGCCACTATATACCTTAATTTTCTTGAAAGAATGCAACTGCATGTCAGAGGAGGCATTGCAGGTAATTGAAGAGTATGCCGATTATTACTTGACTGAGGATGGACTATATTTTAGAATGTTTTTATACTCTAGAGCATCTTCACTACTACCTAAGTATGCCACTGACTATGTAGTCCACAAAGAGGCAGTTAGAAAGTCTTTTTAGATGGCATAGGGAGTTTTCTATTTGAACATAAGAAAGCAGCATACCCTCCTTTGCCATTCATATTAGGAAGCTACAAGTTTACCAGGGTAAAGAAAGCCAATGAATTCATGGAGGAGTTGGAGAAATTCCATTTTGGGGAAATGCATTTCCACAGGAATGACTCCCAGAATAAGGTTGCAGAGCACTACAAAGAGGTGAATGTACAGTTTGAATACACTAGCCACTGGGACAGAGAGGAGTCCATTTTCCACAATGCACAAAACATGACAGCCTTAAGAAGAAGGTTTAAAAAAAAAATCACCACCAAAGGTGGAAAGGGACAGGATGAGTAGGCAAAGGCCGAGGAGGAGGAAACTAGGAAAATAAATGAAGAGGCTAGGGGACTAGCCCAACAGGCCAAAGGCTGGCTAAAAGGAGAAGAGGAGGAAAAGAGAAGAGTTGCACAAGAGGAATCTAGAAATGCAAAAGAAGATGCCAAAAATGAAGAAGAAGAAAGAAAAATAAAGATGGATGAGGAGCTGAAGAAGCAAGAAGCAACGAAGATAAAGTTGACACAGACAGTGACAGAGCAATCAGCTTCCAATGCAGTATACAGTCAATCTCAGGACTTGGAGAACCCTGACACTCAAGATCTTGAAGCAGCTGCTGCCAGCACACCAGGACAGGCTATGGTCCCCACCCTTAGGCTAATCCCCTTTGAACAAAAGAAAGGGGAGGAGGTACCAGATTTTAATACTATATTTTATGATAAAGAAAAGAAAATGATAGTAAAGAGGACCGAGAGGAAGGTTGAAACTGGGGGGTTGTCTAGTAAAATAATAAATGATACAACTATTGTATACAGGATAGACAGAGACCCCAGGTTCACTATTAGAGTGGGGGCTGCTTTGATCCATGCTTCTGAGGACAATGTAGATAAAATAATGACGAATCTTGAGCAGTCAAAGAATCCCTCTTCTCAGCTCAAAGATATCCAGAGAAAGGAAAGAGAAGAAAATAATAGGTTAAAGAGAAAGTTTGAAGACATACAAAAGGAAATCAAGTCTTCAAAAGCTGAGCTTTAGGTCCTTCAGATAGAGAAGAGATCTATGGAGACTACCCAAGAATTCCTGGAGAAGGTGCAGTAGGAATATCAGGAGTTGAGGGATGAAAAGGAGCAATTGCTAAGCAGGATAGGGGAATTGGAGCTACAGAAGGCTACCTTGGAATCAGATGAGAGGAAATCTCAAGGGCAAAAGGTAGAACTTAAAGAGAAGATTACCTCATTGACAATAGCTTTAGAAGAAGCCAAGGAACAGCAGGTCAGCCTTCATCCATTCAAGGAGCATGTCCTAGCATAGAGAAGCAAGATGCACCAGCTACAAGTGGCCATAGAAGAAGAGAGGTGCAAGGTCTTGCGGGTAGACAGACGGCTGGAAGATATTTTGGAAACCTCTTCATATTTTTTTGAAAGATCACAAGACATCTTAGAAATCCTATTAGGAATGATGGCGAGATTAGAAGCAAATGAATAAACTCCTGCCGATCTCCCTTCAAAAGATCAACAAGCCCTAAGACAAGACTACGATTTACTGGAATTTGCCATCAACATAGCCAAGGAATTCAAGAATCTTGTTAAGAAGACAAAAGGGGCTTGTGTATAATTGTTTAGAAGACTTCTGATCATGTATAATTGATGTCAGGTAGAGGCTGAGCAAAGAATGGATACTTTTCCAGAACATAATCTGTTTTTGGAAATTTTGCAAAGAAGGTATCATGAAGATGAAAAAAGGATACAACACATTAAATCTTTAGATGAACAGACCCTGAGGAATGAAGTAGATCATTTCGCAGTTAGTGTGCAGTTGTTAGAAGACCAAATTCACCTAAGCATAGCTAGAATAGAAGTCATCAGAAACCAGGCTGCTAAATTCGAAATAAATATTCGATTCCTGGAACCTTCTAAATTCGAAAGTATTGCTTCAGAAGCTTCAGCATGGAAGAAATTTTTAAATAATTAGGCGGGACCCTCCTCATGAGAATCTTATTCATTTTGTTGTAGTATATTGTAATTTTTATAAACACTTAATGAAAGAAAATATGGGAGATGAAGAGTTGGGGAAGCCCAAGATTCATTGCGTGGGCATCCCAACAGTTTTGCTCTTTTGTATTGTTAGTTTTTCAATATTTAAGCTAGCATTATCATAAGATCTTTTCACTGAGAGAATAACAAGCACGGCAATCACATAAGCACATCACAAGAGACAAGAGACAAACTG
>LPNX010356260.1:0-45899 GCA_001517045.1 Pseudotsuga menziesii | reverse complement strand
GGGAATTCCCATGCTCGTATCAGGATATAGCATAGTAATAACAATGAGGTCCAAAATATGGGGACCTTAACATATACATGTCCTCAAATACTGAATGAGTAAGAATCTCAATAGATGGACGAGGCGGGCATTCCCATGCTCGTATCAAGATACATAAAAAATCATTGTGAGGCCCAAAATGAAGGACCTGTAGTAGATAATCACTGTGCATATCATGAGGGTCCGGAAGGGACACAAATCTGGAACATACTGCTGAGCTGACCATGTCTGAGCTGAAAAACTGATACACTGGAATGGCAGCAATGCTACTAAATGTGGTTCTGAAGGAACTGATGCGCTGCTGGATCAGAGTGACAAGGGTCACACTCGTAATGGTACACTGATCTGGAACTGAACTGGGTACTCAAAGAAGCATAGAACTGAATGGCTTCCGAATACAATCGCCAACGCAGCCCAGACATCCACGGGAACATATAACTGGGCGTTCCGAAGTGACTCACCAATGTGCTAGAGTCGGGGGAAATCCGGGGTCTTCGACAAATCATGGACTGGATATGAATCCTGCGCGATTCTCAATGATGTGATCAATGTGCTGAAGTCGAACATGTGAGAAACAACCATTCGGAGAGGCAATAATGATTTCTCCCGAAATGGTCCGTAGGCACGCACCACAGATGGTGATGTGTCCAAGGCACAGGGACCTCTAGGTCTATCTTCTGGAATAAAGGAGTTGTCGTCGACAGAGGGAGACCGGCAAATCTCAAGGCAATGATGTTTCCTTGACAGGAGCGCGAGGTGAAAAACCAAACTGTGATAGTACTGATGGTAAGAGTGATAAACTGGTGGGACTAACTGGGCAAGTAGAGTGGGTGGACTCAAACTTCCTTTGTTCAGAGTATGATGGCAGGGATGATCGGGTAGCATATGAAACTGACTGGGGGTAAAGGGATCATAGCTATATAGGATCTGAGGGTGACTGGGCTGAGGTAGACTGAAGCTGTGGTAAAATGATGGGAGACTGCAGAATACCCTGAACAAAGGCGACCTTATCTGGGGTGCTGCCGAGAGGATTGATCATAGCGCCAAGAGACGCGGGGGGACTTAAAAATGGTACTGTCCTGCGGATTTTACGAGCCCAGGACAGTTCATGCTCGTGGTTGCTTTCAATGTTTAAGGAGTCTGAAAGCAAATAAGAAGACTCTGAAGTAATAGAATGGTACTGTCATGTGGATTTTGCGAGCCCATGACAGTTCATGCTCGTGGTTGCTTTCAATTTTAAGGAGTCTGAAAGCAAATAAGAAGACTCTAAATTAATGGCCAGGCAAGGAGGAAGTGTTCAATCAAGGAATATTTATGATGACCAGGACTGAGGGTGGGGGGGAACACTAGTGGGCCTCCTTGTGGGGTGAATGAATGGTGGAAAAATAACGAAACATTTGCAGTATGACAGGAGTGGATGGCTCATGTAAAAAGTGTGGAACAATCTGATGGTGGCCGATGTCGCGAGCAAATCGAGGCAGCAAGGTGTCGGGACACAATGTTGAAATGGTGCCAAGTGAGAGCGAGAAATGATCTCAAGCATCATCACGAGCCCGGAAAAATGAATCCGGCGATATCAACAGTGTGAAAAACGGAGAATGGTCGAAGTGGCGCATAAACCGAGGCAACAAGGTGTCGGGGCACAATGTTGAAATTGTGCCAAGTGAGAGCGAGAAATGATCTCAAGCATCATCACGAGCCCGGAAAAATGAATCCGGCGATATAAAAAGTGTTAAAAATGGAGAGCGGTCGAAGTGGCACGCAAACCGAGGCGACTAGCGGTGTCTAAATACAATGTTGAAATTTTATTAAGTGAGAGCGAGAAATGATCTCAAGCATCATCACGGGCACGAAAAAATGAATCCAGCGATATCAACAGTGTGAAAAACGGAGAACGACCGAAGTGGCGCGTAAACCGAGGTGACTAGTGGTGTCCAAAAAAAAAGGGCAAAAAATGACGTAGAAAAAATAATGCTACGAGGTGACAATCGTGACGGTCTCGTCGTGCTGATTCCGAAACTGTAGCTAGAGATGAATGGGACGCTGTTTCTGACGAACGGTGGGTACATCAGGCCATGTGTCAATGTGGTGCACTATAATGGCAGGGTCAAGACTGGGCATTTCGGTATAGGACCAGGCAAAGACATCACGAAATTCTTTGAAGAGTGTTTTGTATTCCTCGATCTCCTGCTCAGTGCAAGATGCTCCTAAAGCGATGAGTTCGGGGGTGCCTCCGGGGGCAGCGATATCAATTTTGATGACAGGTGAGATGTTGGCCATGTTACCCTCTTCGAAGGCGTCAGGAGCAGGAATCGGGTCCTTGAACCAGTCAACCTTGGGGGGTAGGAAGTCTTTGGACTCGACTGTAAATTGGGTAGCAATGTTAGAGGAAGATTCATTTGGGACAAAGTAGGAACGATGGTGCATGTCATCCCAAGGATAATCCAGGGCAGTGATAACTTCGAGAATTTCCTCATCCGTACGGAATGTTTGGGTCGTCAAATCGATTGACGGGGGTGTAGTGACGGAAGAGATCATATATATGGTATTAATCTCTTTGGAAGAGGGAGAGTTCGGGGGGTGGATCTCCACAATGGTGGGTGATGGCTTTGCAAGATCTAAATGGTTCATCTCAAAAAGAACGGGATTGACCTTTCCAAAAGGGGGAGAGACCGAGAAATGGATTTCCTTAATGGTGAGGCATGCCATCTCGAGATCCAGATTGTTTATCTCAAAGAGAGTGGTATTAACCTCTTCGGAAGGGGAAGAGACCGGGGAATTGATTTCCTCAATGGTGAGTGGTGCTGTCTCAAGATCTGGATTGTTCATTTCAAAGAGAGCTATTCTGTACTCAGGGAGATCGGGATAGTGATGGGAGTAATTCCCGTAAACATCGCATAAGGCACAGGAGTGGTTAGTGCGCAGGGATTTGTCGCGAGGCATAGGGGTTGGATCTAGATGGACAACCGAGATGGTGGGGTCGTCATCGATCATTTGCATATACTTCTTTAATGCTGGTAACTGAGGACATAGGTGAGTCGCATGGCCCAACTCATCGCATAGCGCGCATTTGGGAGGAGCATGAAACACAGGGGGGTTTTTGACTGTCTTAGCAGGTGGGACAGCAGTGTAAGGTTGGGGGCCTCTGCCCCCAGTGGGTTTGATAAGAGGAGGGGGAGGTTTTGCGGAGGGCGACGGGGTAGCGACACCGGGAGGTGGTTGATTAGTAGTGATGATGGGTTGCACCGGTTGCAGGACGACATCTGGTGACGGGGGACGAACGGGAGGCGAAAGATACCAAATGGGTAATCCCAAGGTTAAACCGAGGAGGTTGAGGGTAGCCATGACCAGGGCGCTAGCCACTCCTGAGGGAGGGAAGAGGAAAGGAATGGTATGGATGGGTGTAGCACCAATGTGACTAGGTACCAAAGGGGGTTTAGGCAACAAGGGCGGTTGATTAGTAGGAGTTCACGTATTATGGGACAGGGTATATATGGCTTTAGAGGTGGAGCCATATTGGTTCCGTCGGGTCTGGAGGTTGACCTCATCGGAGGACATCATCAACAAGTGGTGGGTACCTGAGTCAAGCACGGGTTGATCAGGAGCAGCGTAAGTGATTTGTTGTTGGGTTGTCGCGTTGGCTTGAGGGGGAGCCAACGGTTGAGTGTTCACTACGCCTTGGGTTGGTAAGGGGTTTTGCAACACCAAAGGTGACTGCTGAGGTTGTGGGGGGTTGGGTGGTGCTTGAGGAGCTGCCTGCCCTTGGCGGCAGGCATCTTCAGCCCAAAGTTGCCAAACGCGCTCCATGTGGGGGCAAGAATGTGTGGAGTGGCCATAGACCCCGCAAATAGAACAAGGATAGTTTGTTCGCAAATTCCAGCTCCTGCCGCGGTTTTGTTGGCCCTGGTTACGTTGGTTGTTCTGGTTTTGCTGCAGGTTTTGTTGAGCGTAAACTTGCCCTTGAACAGCAGGTGGATTCTGAGGTTGCGTAGGGGCTGGAGCAGGATGCCAAAACTGTTGCTAGGGTTTTCTCCCTAGCTTGTACGAATGAGTACCTACTAAGGAAAATGGATTCCTTAGTAGCAGTTCAATGATTTTTGAATTAAAAGCTATAACTGAAATAAAAAACTAAATTTAAACAAGTTCATTTAAGCAAAACAGTAGAAAGTAAATAAGATGAAACAAAAACAGTAAATAGTAAATAATGATCTTTATTGGTGTTACCTCCAATGTGGAGGTTGGTGAAGTCCGTTGCGCTGGTCCGATGTCGGTGGCTCCGAGCTTCAAGCTGCTTCTTCTCTTTCTCCAATGGTGGAAATGGGCCAAAAGGGGCTCTCACGGTGAAAGTAACTCAATGGTGAGCTAGGGTTTCACGAGCAATTTTGGCAGAGGCAGGATACTGGTGATTCTGGATCTGAAATAAGGTGTCTCCATCACTTATTTATAATTGGAAACCATGCGGTTTTAGGTTTAGGGTTTGCTGATTAGGGTTTCAGCTTTTTAGGGTTTTTTCCTCTTTTTCCTCATTATTTTATATTTTTCTTCCCTTTTAGGGTTTTTTGCTATTTTTGGAGGAAAAAAGGGGTTTATGGCCTTTTTGGAGTTATTTTAATCCTTTTGGAGACTTTTTAGATGGTTTCATGGGTTTTTGATGGAGATATAGTGGGAAAATGGACAAATGAGCCATATAATGGGGTAGATGAGGTAGTGAACCATTTTTGGGTGTTAACATTAGGGCATAACCACATGACTCAAATACATAATAGAAACATCCCGGAATAAACATCGGGTAACAATACATGAGATACATAGAAGAATACATTCCGAAGTTACATATACATCAACATGTATAAATATAGAGAATCTAGACAAGTAGATGGACTTTTTCCCATTTAGATTGGAAGACATATTGTAAGAAGAACTATTTCCTTTTGCAATAGAAAATTACAGTTTGTCTGTTGGAGAAAGCTTGATGGAATATTCAAATGTTATGCTATGGATTTGTTGAAGAGGAACTATTTCATTTTCAACCTTTTATCTATTAACTGTGAGATCGTTCTAACTCTTTGAACCTAAGTTCTTTTCTGAATGATCCCTGGTTTATTTTATGGAAATTTCCACTATGAGTGATGAATGTTGTTCATAAGCAATTGGCTATCTGGTTGTTAAATATCTTTAAATGTTCGCGTGTTTTGGAAAGATGTATCAGCTATCTGTGATTTCTTTTAAAATGCATGCACAAAATACATTTCTCATAAATAAGTAATAAGCTCACTTCCTAGGGATAGGTTAGGTAGTTAGTTTTAATCTCTTGCTGTGTGTGTGATTTAGATGCATGAGAGTCTAAGATGAGAGGTAAGAACCTGTGCATCACATTGTGAATACTCCTTGCATTCTGTATCAATCTACATCTTTGGTAGGCACGTGCATATCATACTTAAAGTCAAAAAATACAAAAATATATACGGTGGACTGGGCCGCAACCGGTAAAACCTTTTATTTTTGTTACTTGACCTACGGTAGCCGGACCGCAAACCGGATGGATTCCCTACACCAAATAGTCACGGGCTAGTTGGCAATGTTGACTGGGGAGAATCCCTTACTATTGTTGCCTACGAATTTCCAGGCCTCAAGAGTTTTTGGTGCTAGAGGGAGGGCCGCCAGTGCATGGCTGGCCGAGGAAACCCGTTTTCCCGAGATTACCCCACCAGTGAAATTTTTGAAAGCAATTTGTGTCCTGATCCAAATACTCAAGAGAATATAAAAGGAAATACCATCCTATATTGGCAGATTTAGTGTTGGTTGGAGATTTGGAAGAACTTGTAGAAACGGCCTTATAGGAGGTTGTTCGACCTTTGGGTCAAGTAGACCCAAACACACCTTACCGTTCACCTATGCGGACTCCTATTCCTTCACCTCCTCGCTCTTCACCCTGACTTATGGAAGGTATAAATGTAAATCAGCCTAACCCACCACCGGCTTGGAAAGCTAGATCACCCTTGAACCTAACACCTCCGTTGCTTAACTTACCTCAAGCTTTTGAGAAGTTGCTGCCTAAGTTTGATCCTAATGAGAAGGTTTCAGTAGATGACCACTTGCAAAGTTTCTATTTGGAAATAGAAGGATTAAGGGCCGGGGAATATGAGGATGTTGTTTGTAGACTTTTCCCACATACCCTCAAAGGAGCAGCAACATCCTGGTACTTTGGTTTTCCTACAAACTCTATCCCAGATTGGGGTACCTTTGAAAGGATTTTTAGAAGCAAATATGCAACTCAAAAGACACACGTAGCACTAATGAAAGGTCTAGGAGCTTTAAAAAAGGAAAGGGACAAGAAGGTACACCATTTTACTCAAAGATTTTGAGCCTACCTCAAGAACTTCTCTGCAACTGATAAGCCTTTCGATAAAGCTCTAATTGAGTATTACACCTCAGCTTTAGGTCCTAACTTGGCAATGTTCACCAAAGCTCAAGTTAAGCCTACATTAGCTGAGACTTATGAAGAAGCAGAAAGAGTAGAGGCTGAAAAATAAAGTATAGAGGATTATCCCGAGCAATCTAGAGAAAAAACTGTCAGTAAACGTGCCTTAACATTGTCCAAACCTAGAGAGGAACAATCACATGATCTTGAGGGAATGTTAAAGATGATGCAGAGAATCTCCAACAAAATAATAGATTTGGAGAAAGAAAAAAAAGCTCAGAAAACTTATAAGCCTTACTACAAAAAAAAGGAAGATAACAACCAATTCAAGACCCTGCCACACAATTCAGCATCAATGAATCTGACAGAGGTAGGGATGGACAATTTCTACACTTTTCACCAACAACCCCATTCTGAAAAGAATTGTCCTCAATGGTTAAATTCAATGACATTGGTAATGAATCAGCTTTTGGACTCTAAATTAACTGAGGACAGTGAGGAAGAGGAAAAATGAGATCAAACCATAGAAAAGCAGGAAAATGAGAGCATGTTTTTATGGGATTGTGTCTCGCTGTTTGACACAAGAAAAAATATTTTTAAATCTGAGAATATTCCAATCACAACAAAAAACATGAGCTTAGGAAATAAAGACAATTCCATAATTTCAAAAGTTAAAAACTTGCAAGAGAATGTCAAGAGATAACTAAAGGGAAGATAAGGTGCCCAAAATTAATGTTTTCAGCCATGAGACAGAGCAAATAAACAAGCCTGCTAGACTTATGGAAGAACAAGTAGGTGTTAACAAAGAGAACACTGAAAAGACTAAAGAGCCAGAAAAACAGGTTCCCATTGAAAACCAACCTGTAGAAGAAGAGGTCGAATCAATTGGGGAAGAGAAAGCTAGAACCCCACCTTTCCTTTTGACTCTGGAAATGTTAAATCATAAGGTGCATAATTGTTTGGTAGATTCTGGATCATCGGTGAATGTTATGCCACTTGCAGTTTGCAAACAAATTAATGGAAAACCGAAACCTACTACTTGGGAAGTCACTCAACTAGACAAAACTAATGTCAAAGTAGTGGGAGAAATGGAGAATGTTCTCATTCGTTTATCGGAAAATAACAAGATATGTCAATTTATTGACATTGTGGTGGCTGACATACTGGATGGATATGGGCTTATTCTGAACCGTGACTAGTCTGCAAGGTTAAAAGGGTGTTTCGCTTTAGATTGGTCTCATTTGTGGTTTCCTCATAAGGGGATCCCAAATCAGATAAAGAATTTGAGAGAACCTTAATATCACCAAGTTGGAAGAAGGTAATGAATCTGCTAATTCTGTTTTGGGAAATTATCTAACAGAGCTTGAACTAAGATATCATGCCTCAAAATAATCCAGCAATATAATTGACATTCAGCCTAATCTCCTTCAACTTTCTCAGGCTGATGAGATTGATTGTAAATCAGTAGACATGGTTTCGGTTTCAAAAATAGCAGAATTAGACCATGGTTAGGTATCTCATGTTTGCAATCTAGCCTAGCCCCTTGACTCATTAGATTGAAGTATTTTCAGGGGTGGGCATAATTTTATTTTCTTTTGATTTAATGATTTTGTACATAAATAATTTGATGTCGTGTTGATTTACCGCTTTGTTTATGGTTATTTTTGTTTTTTAATAAAAGAGGAAAACTTTTGGTTGCATGGAAAACATCAAGGTTCTTGATTAACTGAAATCTTTGGGAAAAGACTGTGCATTTTATTTTGAAATGATAGAATGTCATCTAGTAGGTAGTTTTCCTAAATGGCCATGCACTCATTGATGTCCTGCTTAACCCCTAAAAAGAACTCAGAATTAAGAGGTCTGGAATACTATTTTGAGGCTCCATCCATTTCACATCTAAGATGTCTTAGGGAGTGATGGCAAAGGACCCACGGAAAGGAAGCAAGGTAAACAGTTTATTATATACAAATGATCCCATGCCATGATTTCAAAATCCTAAAGGGTGTTAAGAGTCAAAACTCCTAAAAGAAGCAATACATATCAAAGCAAAGTATCAGAAATATGAATATCAATCTGCTAAAATTTCTTCTCCGTCCGTGAACTGAAAAGTAAATACATCTCTCACACAAAAGGACACTATGGATGGAAGAGCCTGAATAAAAAAAATTCAGAAAGAAAAGCAGATGGAGGACTCATAAGAGAAAAAGTTCAAAAGAGCACAAAAGTGCAAGTGGCATGGGAATGAGGAACAAATGAATAGTTCTGTTTTCCATATGTTACGATCCTGTGGTGTCCAAGCTAGAAACTACCTGCAAACAGAGGTAAAATAAATCCCACCTATTAAGCCTCAAAAGAGTTATTCTGACTTTCAAATATTTTGGGTGTTCCCATTTCCCAAAGAATGGATTGCTCTCAATGATTTAAATGCATGTGTTTTCCATCTTAGGAATACAAGCAGCTGGAAGTATTGAACTTATGAGCTGAATGATCAAACAATATTTTACTGGGAAGAAGTTAAGTCAATAATCTGGGGTTCACCAGGTAGTCGCCAATTGTTGCAGCTGCAACAATTTCCCAAAATTCAAAAAAAAATTGGGACCCTCCTTTAATTCGTTTTGGTTGGTTTTTTGGGTTTTACTTGATGTTGAATGAAGACTACTTTTATGTAGGAAAATGTTTTTATGTTTGAATTATTTTTCGCCTCACCCTCGGAAGTATTTTGGACTTTGAATCGGGATTCTAGTTGTCTGGGCATCCGCCATTGCAGAAAAGAACCCAACATCAAGTCCAAACTCTAATGTTTTTGTCTCTGATGTATTTTTCTTTATCGGTGTTGGTTTTTGAAATCTCGTTGGAACCTTTGTCTATATGTCTTCCGCTATTGCAGAAGGGGTTCTGCGAAGTGCTCCAAGAGTTGTTTCATTCTCTTCCGATCCTCGCCGCCAATCTTTGGTTCCTGTCAACTCTCGTCGTTGCGGCTCTAGAAGGAACTGTGCTTCCAATAGTTTGACTTATTTGTTCCGCTTGGTCAATATTTTTGCTTGATTCATTTTTTTTTTTTTACTCCGATTTTGCTGGTCTGCAGAACTCGTTTCTTTTACGGGTTTGCCGTTGCGGCTCTCTAATCATCTTTTGACCCGAGCCCTAATCTTGCGAGCTCCGATGCGAGTTTATTTTCTCCCGCCAACGCCATTGCGGGTGCTCCACCATTTCATCATCCGCCGTTGCGAAGGTGATATTGACATGATCACTAACCCCCTAGCCTTTTGCCGCCCGATGACTTTATTTTTTTCCGCTGATTGTAGTTGACCAGGGCATATATATAGTGGAGTTTGGGGGTTTCATTTTTTTATTATTATTTTGGAATTTTCTCTGTGCTGTCATTTTCGCTCGAGCAGACCGAGAATTTCGTTGTTGGTACCTTCGCTCCTAGGTGGCTCCACCATGGAAGTTATGATTTTTCTCCACCAGTCACGCAGCAGTGCCAGGTAGGCCCTTATGCTTGTTTTCCCGTTCCGTTCATTTGGACGAGATGTTTTGTTGTCTCCACGGTTAGTGGTTACTTGGGTTTTTTCACCCTAGCATGTATATATTCTGAGGTAAGTGTTCCAGCCGTCAGTTGCGAAGGGGTGTTTGTGGTTTTGCTTGATATTTTCTCTCACAGCAGTTATGGTTTTGCATACTGCACTCGATTGTTGGGGAAACCGGTGCAGACGACCGTTACGGTGTCCGTACCATTTTCCCCCAGTCTGTGTTTGGCTGTCCGTGGAAGTCATTTCGGGTTTTTTGGCCATGATGCCATGGATCTAGTTCCGCATTTCACATTTTCATGAACCAGGACTGTGATGTTGTTCCCTCTTAGGCTAAGACCGTTCAAGATCGCGTATGAACCCCTGCCCTTTTTAGGTTCAGAATTGCATTTTATAGCAAGAAGTTTCCCCTTGTCTTCTAGTGTGTTATCTTTGCAGCATCCTCGCGTGACCTGGTTTTTAGTTTTTGGGCCTTTTGGTCGTTTCGTGAATCATGTAGTTCATTGCGCCGAGGGGGGGTTTTGGGACTGTGTTCATGTCGATGACAGGGGAAGGTATTCATCACCCGTGTTATTCTAAGTTAAAGCTATGGATTATTGGGCGCGAGATAGTTTTAGTCTTTGGGCAGGAGCATTTGGCTTTAAACCTTGTTTGCTTATTTTTCATAGCTACACTTATGTTTAGTACAGATGAGGTAAATGCTTATACTGTTGTCTTTATCTTTAAATATTATCTGGAAATGACCTAACAGAACCTAAAATACATTTATGTACATGACAGGGAAATCCCACAAATTTCAAGATGTCTAAACGTCAGAAGAAGAAGACTCCAGTAGATGAAGAGGAACCCAAAGTTGAAATCATTACCAGAGTCGAATACACTTATGAAGACACCAAATGCATAATTGGTGTAGAACCTGAATATCAATGGGGATAAATCTACAGATTAATTATATGCCGAGAAGTACCCAATATAGGTTTTGAAGAAGAAACCATTTATGCCAACATAGAGAGATCCTCCTTGATGAAAATCGCTACTAGACCTGAGATCTTTCCATGCTCAGAGGTGATTGTGTGTATTCTACCCAGGGTAGATGTAACCACCATGAATGGATACTTTTCCAGAACATAGCCTGTTTTCGGAAATTTTGCAAAGAAGGTATCATGAAGATGAAAAAAGGATACAGCACATTAAAGCTTTATATGAACAAACCCTGAGGAATGAAGTAGATCATTCCATGGTTAGTGTGCAGCTGTTAGAGGACCAACTTCACCTGAGCGCAGCCAGAATAGAAGTCATCAAAAACCAGGCTCCTAAATTCAAAATAAATATTCGATTCCTAGAACCTTCTGAATTCGAAAGTATTGCTTCAGAAGCTTCAGCATGGAAGAAATTTTTAAATAATCTGGTGGGACCCTCCTCATGAGAATCTTATTCATTTTGTTGTAATATATTGTAATTTTCATAAACACTTAATGAAATAAAATATGGGAGATGAATATTTGGGGAAGCCCAAGAGTCATTGCGTGGGCAGCCCAACAGTTTTGCTCTTTTGTATAAATATAGAGAATCTAGACAAGTAGATGGACTTTTTCCCATTTAGATTGGAAGACATATTGTAAGAAGAACTATTTCCTTTTGCAATAGAAAATTACAGTTTGCCTATTGGAGAAAGCTTGGTGGAATATTCAAATGTTATGCTATGGATTTTGTTGAAGAGGAACTATTTCGTTTTCAACCTTTTTTCTATTAACTGTGAGATCATTCTAACTCTTTGAACCTAAGTTCTTGTCTGAATGATCCCTGGTTTATTTTATGGAAATTTCCACTATGAGTGATGAATGTTGTTCATAAGCAATTAGCTATCTGGTTGTTAAATATCTTTAAATGTTCGCATGTTTTGGAAATATGTATCAGCTATCTGTGATTTCTTTTACAATGCATGCACAAAATACATTGCTCATAAATAAGTAATAAGCTCGCTCCCTAGGGATAGGTTAGGTAGTTAGTTTTAATTTCTTGCTGTGTGTGTGATTTAGATGCATGAGAGTCTAAGATGAGAGGTAAGAACCTACGCATCACATTGTGAATACTCCTTGCATTCTCTATCAATCTGCATCTTAGGTAGGCACGTGCATATCATCCTTAAAGTGAAAAAATACAAAAATATATACGGTGGACCGGGCCGCAACCAGTAAAACCTTTTATTTTTGTTACTTGACCTACGGTAGCCGAACAACAAACCGGATGGATTCCCTGCACCAAACAGTCACGGGCTAGTTGAAAACATTGACTGGGGAGAATCCCTTGCTGTTGTTGCCTGCGAATTTCCAGGCCTCACCATGACCATGCTGGAGAACTCTCAATATTTAGTTTTCTCATCAAAATGTGTAAAATTCACTCTTTTTCAATTCCAGTCTGCCTTTTCAAGTTAGTATCCACCTTCAGAAAATTCCAGTTTATTCAGTGATTATTTATTTTAAAGATTTGCATTCTTTTTTGAATCCTTGTATGCATAGATGCACCTGGGTCATTTTACAAAGTGTCGAACCCTCTCTAGCACCTTCTATGTGATTTGAAAGAGCATCATTGATGCCTCTTGCCTAGAGATAGAAAGCAACACCAACGCATTTCCATAGTGAGCAATGTGCGTTAGCCACTTGAGGACACCCTGGTTTAGACATGCGATGTGCACCAAGGTAGGTACTTCATAAATCTTAAAGACTCTTTTGAAAATAATGATTTTGGTTTGGTATTTTTAGTCTATTGCACTGGTTGTTGTTAGATCTCTAAGTGTGTTTTGAGTTTGATTCCATCTTCAAGTCAGATCTTGCAATATAGTCTTAGTTAAAGCTTCATAATTCAATGATTTTGTGTTTTCTTCAAGTTTTGTCTTGGGTATCATTGTTTATATTCATATCTCTGACAATTATTTCAGGTCCATAAAAGATAATGTTCTAGTTTTCTTATGCTTTTGTATAATAATTTTTAGTTATTCTTTGCATTTTCATTTCGAAAATATATCAAAAAAGAAAAAAGAAAAGTTATATCCATTACTTTTAGTTTTGATTAGTTGGTTGAAACTAATTGATAAAGTAGATTGATAGTTGTTTTTTTCTTTTTTCAAATTTGATTTTGGAAATCATTGAAGTAAAAGAATTAGTGAACTTTTTATTTTTATGTTGTTAGAGATCTTGTTCAGTTAAGAATTACTAGGTTTTCTGTGTTTGTAATTTTCGAAGTTTGAAGGATGAATTGTCAAAGTTGTATGGTGATTTCATTGGTTGTTTGAAAGGAAATATATCTCCTTTACTCTAGATAGATTTCATCGAAAAGAGAATTACATTTCATTTATAGCCATTGTATCAGTCTTGCAGTCATTACACACTCCATAAAGTCCATTAATCGTCAAAGATAAAATTAAATGGTAGCTTAGGTTAAAATCTTTAGAAACTTGAGTGATAAGTTAGAAGATGTGTTCTGGAGTTTATAAACCTAAGAGTTGTGGTTTATTTCTTGCACTACATCCATTATGAAGTTCTTCCACTTACTAATCGATATATTGAATGGATTTTCACGTACCCTTGAGGTATATCAAAAGGTTATTCACGTAGTCGATGTTATATCGGAATACCCCTTTCAAAAAGTTGTGCATTAGCCAGCACTAACACGTATTTGATCTCCCATATACCTTGAGTATATCGGGATACCATTCTAGGAAAATGTAACCAACTGATAAAATCCATTTAGTTTTCTTGTTGGAGCAATACACCAAGAACAACACTCAAGAATTTACTACACACATACCATCTAGGTAGTCAGGTATTCAGGAAAGGTATGGTCTCAATCCTCCTTATTTCATTTTACTATTTGACCCTATGGTATATCCCAAGTTGTGACAACTTGACACTCCTAGTGAGGATCCAAATTTTCAACCCCTCTTATCACCTAAGTTTGCTTGTATCCTTATCTTGTATAGAATTTTTGTGTGTGATATTTTTTATTAGCAAACTCTTAGGGTAAATTCTTTAGCCAAAATTATGGTTGAACCACCTATGAGAATATCTCATAGGATGCAGGGTTTACCACCTGAATATACTCTCACTAGGGAATGAAGAGAAGGGAAAACCATGGACCAAACCGCTACGCTCGATCCGCATGTAGAAGGAATTTTGGTTACTAAATCTAGGGAAGACTATTCTTCTTTCAAAAATACATCTACCCCTACTCTGGTAGTTGTTCAACAACCTTCTTTGCATGACTCAAATTTTCACTTTCCATTAGAAAGGTATTCTAGAGCTTAAGATTGGGTTTTTCCCAACCTTCAGATGATCTTGTAGCATCAGAATTTGGTCCAACTGCTCCATTTGGGATACTTTCTTAGGAAAAACCATTTATGGATATTGTACTACTACTTTTTCATATGTTACACCCCCAAGAGATACAATATTTATCCCAAATGATGAATTTTTCAGACCAATTCATGATATTGTGTCTCGATTACGTACACTTAGGGGAAACTTAAGAAGATAGAATTTATCTTCATTACCTACCCTTTCAGAAATGGCCAATACTAAATACCATGCTCCTATTCGGTCTCATGTCACTATTGTTTTAGGAATACTAGTTCAAAATGTGGTTTCTTATGATCCAGTTCAACCTTCTATCCCAACCCTATCGCTTCAAAATCTCCCATCTGTTTCAAACTATCCTATAAATTCCATGACTGGGTGGCGATTCCTAGCTCAAGTTACTTCAACAACTGGGAGAATTGTTTCAAATGCTAGGAAGAATGTCTCTTTACGGAAACCAGTAGTTAGTGGACACTCCATGACTGGAAATGCATTTAATATCCCTTCTCCTATCATAGGTCAATCATAGTGGGTACAACCTATGTCTATTCAACACACATGGGGTTATACTTATCCAGGAAATCAACCTGCAATGGTTAATCAAACTTATCAACTGATTGCCTCATGAAATGTTTATCCTAGGATTCCTTATCCTAGAAATATGAATACTCCATGGTGGAAATATAATTAGACAAATGTCCCCACACCTAGGATATCACTTGCAAGTTCACCTAGAGTGACACTTAGTGGACCATAGGAAGGACCACCTTCGAGAACACCTAGTATATCACCTATCAGATCACCTGGAGAAGCACCTGGAGGACCACCAGGGGGTCCACCGGGAGGACCACCTAGAGGTCTGCCACTTGGAGGCCCGCCACCTGTAGGTCCACCATCTAGAGGACCACTAGGAGGATCATCGAGAAACCAACCACCATAGAACCAACCTATTATAGGAGGATCATCATCACCTATTTATCAATCATCTTATGGCCTTACTAGTACATAGATGCCTTATCAATACTACCAGTATCCACAACCAAATCAACAATTACCATTTATGTTTACACTTGATCTACTTGATTTTTCAAGATTGATTAATGATCCTATTCACCAGGATCCTTCATGGCCAACTATTCTTGTAAATTTACCTTCAAATATACCAAAATTTAATGGTAAACCTAGTGAAGATCCAAAAAAAACATGTAATGACTTCTCATTTGTGGTTCTCATCTAATTCTCTCATGGATAGTTCTATTCATTTGAGAATTTTTCAAAGAACTCTCATCGAAACTACCGCTAAATGGTATATATAATTACCTCAGCATTCCTTATGGGATTTCAACACTCTAGCAATGTCTTTTTTGACACATTTTCATTTATCGATTAGATACAAAACGAGTACAGACCTTTTGACATCACTTCGTCAAACCAATTCTAACCATATATCATACCATATACATTAGTGGAGATGATGACATAGGTTGATTAAGGCCCCCATTCCTGATCAATTACTTGCTAATTGGTTTACTAACTCATTACTTCCACCCATTTCTAGAGATGTTGCCATGGGAGGTGTTGTTACGGAAGAACAAGCCATTAGTCATGCTCAGTACCTGGACCTGGTTTAGTCCCCATCAGACACTTTGTATGATTTTATTCTGAATGATCCTCATCCTACTTCAGACCCTTCAATACCTTTGACGGAACCACCTACCGATGGCATACTTGGTTTTGTCCAAACATAGTCTATAGTAAAATCCACAAAAAAAAAGCAAAACCAAACTGCTTCACCTATCAGTCAAACTATTGTCAATCCTAAAACTGCTTATGTTCATGTTGTTTCCATTGAAGTGAATGTGGTTCAATCCTCGACATCTTCAGGAACAAAGAAAAAAGGATGAAACAAATCTAAGAAACCTACGAATCAATAGGAAGATAATAAAACACAAAAAAATGAATATCGAATCTAAAAATAAGAGAAAGGTTAAATTTCCTTTTCTAATATGTGGAGGTGATCATTTCATTGAATAATTTCCTCGTCCTGAGGAGTTCAATAAATTCCTGAAAAACACTTCCACTCTGGCAGTTTTGACTGATCCTTTCCCTACCCAAGAACAATTTATTAACCATCAATCCTTGCATGTTCTTTCCTCATCTTCCATTGATGAAATTAAAATGATGTCAAGTGAATTAGTTCAGATTGTAACTAGATCTCAGAGCTACGACCATCCTCTATAGAAAAAAGGTGACAACATTTTGGTTGATAAAACTTCTACTTCCATTCCTCCAACCAATGATAGTCAAATTAAAAAACATGTTCTTGACACAGTCCTACAACCACCCAAGATTAATTTTTGTAAATCAGTATTTAACCCTAGTACGCATGCTACCCAATACTATAATGTAGTGGAATATTTGGCTCAAGCACTGGGTGCTATGTCTACCCTTGAAGTACTCCAAACGTGTCCTACACAAAGGAAGAACCTGTTGTTGGTTCTTGGAGCTATGGATCCTGGAAATAGTAATGTTATCACTTTTAAATTGGAGGATTTTAAGTCGAGACTTTCCCATCAACTAGCTTTTCAATTATCCATGAACGTTATTGGGAAAAATTTCCATCATACCATTTTGAATGAAGGTTCCTCAACTTCATTCATGTCTCTATCATGTTGGTGAGCCATAGGTTCCCCTGAAATTAACCAATCACCTACAACATTAAATGCATTTGATGGTCGTGGTTTTTAACCCTGTGGATTATTATTGTTCTTATTAATCGAATAAGGAGGCAAATAAATATCCATCCATGTCAAGGTTTTCGATGCTCTCCTAGATTACAATCTACTACTAGGTAGAAACCGGTTCTATGCGATGTAGGTAGTAGCATCATCCATATTTCGTGTGGTCCATTTTCCATTCCAAGGGAATATTGTTGCCATCAACCAATTAGATTGTTGCTCTCCATATACGAATTCTAATTCTGCAAACAATGTTCCACTCTTAGCCTCTTCATCTCCGCATTATTAGAATGTTGGATTGTTCCTTCTTAAGCATTCTTTGCTTATGGGATTTTTTCCATTGAAAAATCCCCCTCCTCATTCGTAGGTCACATCTGTGAACATGATCTCGATGAGCCATGACAACTCAAAAAAAGGGAAATCAATGATTGATTCGATACCTTTGAGTCCTTCTGAAGAGATTTACCAGACAATTCAATCCACCTATGATGACCCTAGTATTAATGATCACCTTGTGGTGGCATAATACCCGTACCATCTACCATATTGGTTAGATTCCCCCCACCCATCTCTAGATTATCTTCTACAACCCCTTCCATTAGGTGAATCCATTATGGAAGTTATGTATTTAGATTAGATGCCTTGGAAATTATATCATCACCATAGATCTTCTTTCCTTCCCCATTACGAATTGGTAGAATATCATTTTGAGTTGTTGGTTTCATCTGATATCATAACTACTCCTCAATCACCTATACTCGTCCAAAATGTTGAGTCCAAAGGTAATTTGAGTAATATTACTAAGACCACTTCAGTCGATATATCAATGAAACTTGGATTTGTTGAACATGTCCATTTGGGATAGAATTGTTCTTCTCCAGAAGTTGAAACTTACACATACCTTTTTAGAGAATTTTGATATGTTTTCACTTGGACATATGAAGAAATGTCAGGGATTGATCCTTTGATTTTTGTTCATGAGAACAATGCATACCCTTGCACCACGCCAGTCCATTAAAAACTATGTCAAATACATACGCGGAAAGCAATGACCATTAAGGAAGAAGTTGAAAATGTTCTTAGCATTGGGTTCATTTACCCTATATCACTAACAGAATGGGTTTCTAACATTGTTCATGTTAGCAAAAGTAGGGCACAATTAGGGTTTGCATTTATTTTAGAGATCTTAATAAGGCATGTCCAAAAGACAACTACCCTACTCCATACACCGATCAAATCATCAATAATTGTGTTGGAAATTTCATCCTTTCATTTATGGATGTTTTTTCTATCTACAATTAGATAGAGATACTCCCTTTCGATCAGCATAAGATGACTTTCATTTTCCCATGGGGGACCTTTCCCTGCCATAAGTTTCCTTTTGGTCTCAAAAACGTTGGTACTACATTTCAACATGCCATGTCTTATGCTTTCCATGACATTAAACATATTCTAGAACCGTATATCGATGATCTACCTACCCATTATAATCATCGAGACCATCATGTTGACCATCTAAGGGCCATTTTTCTTAGATGTCTCCATTACAACATCCGGTTAAATCCACATAAATGTGTTTTTAATTTTAAGACAAGACGGTTTCTTAGATTCATTCTTTCCAAGGATGGAATCTGTATAAACCCTCTAAAGATTGAGGCTATTTTATCCCTACCACCATCTACCAACATCATAGAGCTTCAAAGTTTGCAAGGGAAGGAAAAAATTTTGCATTGATTTGTATGCAACTACGCGAAAAAAACACATGGTTTCATGCATTTTCTTAAAAATTATACACCCTTTGTTTGGTATGATCTTGCAAAAAATGCATTTGATACTCTCAAAAATTCTATTACACACTTGTTTGTGTTGCAACCACCCGATTATACTAAGGATTATTCCTTATATGTGGTTGCATCTTTAACTACCATCAGTATGATGCTACTTCAAATTGATGATAACGACCAAGAACATGTGATATATTACCTTAGTAAGAGTCTTCTTGACTCTATAAAATGTTACTTACATGTTGAGAAGTTAGCTCTGGCTATAGTCATCGAAGTCCAAAAATTTCATCACTACATTCTACTCCGCACAACCATCGTGTATGCAGATTCCAACCCCCTGTAATACATCTTGACTCATCAAGTATTTGGGACAAAATATTCTCATTAGATTTTCATTCTCTAGTAGCTCGAATTAGAATTTTCCAAATTGTCGCGTCCCCTCCCCTCTTCTCGACGGAGAGGACGCAACCAACATGATTGCTTCTCTATCGGATTGGACAATCTAGCCCCTTGTACATAAACCAAAACGCATTGCAAATAAAATATACATGGATGCATAAAAAATGCAAATACAACAGAAGAAACACATTGCAAGCATTCCATGCATTGAACATAAAATACATACACATATGCATTAATATATAGCAGAAGCAAAGCATTCACCATGTTCATAATAATTTATAAAACATATACATTGCAGAGGTTAAACACAAGAAGCTTCCTCACAACTAGCTATGTCGTTGCAACGGTCCACCCAACCATAGTCCAGTGTGCTCCTCAATCTCTCAGCACCACTGCCACCCCCAAGCTGGGCATGATTTCCACAAGGAATTAGGGAACACATACTTACACACGGCAAGACCATACACCCACAGTCAACCCATGGCATTAATCACAGCCAAACACAGTCAGCCTAATAACTGATGGGTTCCTTGGACTTACTCAGCCAAGCCAACACAAGGATGCACTTCACAGCAAAATACAAGTTCCGGGTAGGAACAAAAACGTCCTGGGAACCAAATTTGAAAATGGAAAATGGGGAAAAACGACCCAAGTGACCCAATCGTCTTAAGAAATGTTTAATGGCTTCACAGAGGCAAAAATGACCTCTATTCACACCCAAATCATGGGTCTACCTTCCTAGCCACTGAGTTGTACAAAAATGAGTTTTTGGGCATGGATAAAAAGAGGAAAACAACATAAAAATGTGAGGGAAATGCACAACAAGCTCCAGTTGCATGAGGGAGACAAAAATGGCCTCTTAAAACCCCTAAATTGTGAATCTGAAATCAAAAAATGCCCATGGCCATTACGGGAGCAAATACAACCCCAGCAAACACCAAAAACGTTAATCCCTACTGCACACACACTTAGCAACCCAAAAACTACTTCCCAGCCATGGAGAAAGATGGAAACACTGCAAAAAATGTTAAGGAGAGGGATTAACCACTTCCAGCTATGTGAGGGAGCCCAAACATGAATGAGAATGGGTGAGGAATGAAAGACATGGGTGAATAAGGGCTTGGGCATGACTTTCCCAGCATTTACTTTCCCCACAAGTCAAAAACATGTTTTTCCAAAATGGGTGGTCTTCCCAATTCGAATTTGACTCCCATACCTTTCCCATCCCAAGGAAATAACTTCTTCAACCAATTTTTTGCAAGAATAAATGATTGGCACAAGAAGAAAAAATGGGTAATTGAAAGATTTATCGGTTTTCCCTTTGACATTTGGCTTTACCCTATTCGCTCAAGGGTTTGAATGTTTCCCCCTCCTTGTTCCTTGTGAAATCATGCCCCTGTCTCTTTCACATTGCGGGGCATAGCTAGTTGTGGTATTTTTATTAATTGCATATTTACATGATGTAGAAAATTTTATTGTTCCATCAGTTAGTACAATAACCATCAGCATCAATTTTTAATTGCTAAAACATAAAACACTAAATCCATGGTGGGACCTTTTCCTTGAGTTCCACACCATGATTTATTAACGCTATTTACATCATATATAATTTAATGCAATTGGGTTCAAAACCAGGGTGTTACACAAATCCAATTCAAAGAAGTCTTTAGTATTCACGGAGCTAATGTGTGATCTTCACCGTATTATTGAGGAATCGCAACCCATTTATTCACTTCCTGATGAATCTTTGTTCCTCATTAGAACGTCTAACCCTTAGTGTGGAGATTTGATTTTATATCTCCAAACTCAATGCTTTCAATTGAATGCAACCTATAATGAGTGTCGTTGTATTCACCATCACACCAAGTACTACCTTATCGTAAATGATACATTGTACCATCGTGGAATTGAGTCTATTTTGTGGAGTTGCTTAACTCATGATGAGGTTGAAATAGTGTTGAATGACTGTCACTTTGGAGCTTATGGAAGTCATCTTTCTAGGATGGCTATTACCTAGAAAATCCTATGCGTTGGGTACTTTTGGCCCTCAATATTCAAAGATTGTATGGAAACCGTCAAAAAAGTCCCACCCTACAATTTTTTCCAATATAAAAAGCGCACCCGCCCATATCCACTCCGTCACATCATTGTTGTAGCTTCCTCTGCGAAATGGGGCATCGATTTCATGCATTGTAATCCTACCTCATCTGGGGGGCATGGCTACATCAAAGTAGTCATTGATTATTTTACAAAATGGGATGAGGTTATGCCTACATACGTTGAAGATGTAAAGATAGCTTCCTTTTTTCACTTCAATCACATTATTGCTCGGTTTGGATTCCCACAAGCCGTTGTGACTGATCAAAGATCTCATTTTTGAAACCCGTTGATTTCAGAATTAATAGCCAAATGAGGTTTTCATCATGAAGCCATCAAAAAATGTTGATTTAGATATGGTCTGCGAGATCATTTACGATCATTGATTTCGTCGCATTTTCTCTCCATCGTCCGATCTCCTCTGAGATATTTCCTTGCAGATTGTTGAACTGATCTATGGAATATAGGAGGGAGCATCACAGTGTTGGAATTGTCAAGATGTAGTTCACAACCATACCCTATGTTTCGATGAACAGTGAAGGTTCTCGATGAAAATTTTAATTCCGCATAATGATGGGGTATGAGTACGTGACAGTGTGGTATCAGAGCTATCGGTTGCACCATTGGGCTTGGATGGGCCAAGAACCAATAAAGGATACCTCTAATGTAAACTTGTAGTACACTACAATGTGGTATCCAAGCTGTCGGTTACAACATTGGGCCTAGATAGGCCAGGTGACAGTAAGTAAATGGCTTTGATTTTGAATTACTGTGTGTCTAACAAATGGTGTTGATAACACATTCGCAGAGTCATAGTATATTTTCTAAAAAGTCTGTGGTGGTTCAGCCATGAGAACCCATGACAGATATCATGCTCAGGACTCCTACGAGCATCCGTAAGATGCCATGGGGAGAAATTCCTGAGTTGGGAATGATGACATAGAGTTTAATGGAAGGAGATTCCAAGAGACACCACCAAATATTATAGCTACTATGAGGATCCTGATTAAAGCTTAGGAAGAGAAACATCAGTTGAATGCTGCCATGTTGAAGAGTTTGACAGACTTACAAAGAAAGATGAACTCTGGACAGGGTACAGTAAAACCTGAAGGTAGTAAGAGTAGTACTAGAAGAAGAAGAAGGACTGCTACTAGATCACCTGACTAAGAAGAATCAGGTGGGGATTCAAGCTCTTCTTCTCGCAAGGAAAGGAGAACGATGCACCATAGAGATCGCTCTCCAGATGAATTTAAGAATTCTAAACCTCCTATGTTTGATGGTGAGGTGAATACTAGACAAGAAGCTAAAGCTTGGCTTCTTGGAATAAATAAGTACTTCCAAGTTTAGGATTATTATGGGAACCTGAAGGAAAGGGTTGCCATATTCAATTTGAATGGAAGGGAATCCATTTTGTGGGAGCAATTCAAGCAAGTGAGGAAGATCAGTGAAAGGAAACTTAAATGGAAATGGTTCTAGAAGTATTTCAAGAAGAAATATCTCTCTAACAGGTACTATGATGACAAGATCAAAGAATTCCATGAGCTGAGATTGGGACAGCAGACCATGGAAGAGTATGCGAACAGGTTCCTAGAACTATTGAGACATGTCAGGTACATCAAAGATGAAAAAGTGAAGATCCAGTGTTTTATGAGTGGGTTGCATCAGTCTTACAAAGACAGAATAGAGTTTTATGAACCTAGAACCCTTGAAGAAGCAATTAGGAATGCTAAGTATTGCTATGAGCAAAGCAAAGGAAAACTTGATTACCATAAGACATGGAAATACAAGAAGAATGAGAAGTCCGACCAGACCAAGAAAGGTTTCAAAGTTTCTAGTTTTAGGAATCAGCAGAGGTAGCCGTCCCAAGCTGAAAAGTATCCAACTAGAGTGGCAAGAGAAAGGTCGAGAGATCCAAAGTAGATCAGAGAACCACTCCAATGTTGGAGATGTGGAGGACCCCACATGCGTAGGAATTGTCCACTCAAGAATGAGAGTTCAAGGCCAGCTTATAACCTGGAAGAGGCAGAGACAGTGTGTCAAGTGGAAAGGGTCATCCCTAGGATTTATGCAGCACTGGAGCACCACCAGGAAGATCACCAGTCAATGCTGGTTGAAGTTGCAGGTAAGATTTCTAAGCAATCTATTTCTATTTTGATTCACCCTAGTTCTACTCACATTTACATTACTCTTAGAGTAGTGGAGGTTTCTGCTTTTAAGAAAGTAAGGCATAGCAAATCTTGGTTAGTTCAACTAGCTACTGGCACTAAGAGAAAGCTTAGTGAAGTGCTTGAGAAGTGTCCATTAGAGATGAATGGATTGGCCACTTATGTACATCTGAATGTTCTCCCCCTTGGTTCCTATGATGTCCTCATTGGGATGGATTGGTTAGAATCTCACACAGTAAATCTTGACTGCTATAACAAGGCTTTTGAGTGTCTGGACGAAGAAGGAAACTCAAGGATTGTGAAGGGAATTCCAAAGGTTATTTCTGTGAGGCAAGTTTCTGCAATGCAGTTGAAGAAGTTCCATAGGAAAGGTTGCTAGTTATATGTAGTTCATATTTTGGAGGCACCAGAGAGTGAAACTCCTAGGTTGGAGGACTTTCAAGTGTTGCAGGAATTTAGGGATGTATTTCCTGATGAGATTCCAGGGCTTCCTCCAAAAAGGGACATTGATTTCACCATTGAACTTGTGCCAGGAGCAGCACCAATGTCCAAGACAACCTAAAGAATGAGTACTCGATAGATGCTAGAGCTGAAGATGCAACTGCAAGAGTTGCTGGAAAAGAAGTATATCAGGCTGAGTGTGTCTCCGTGTAGAGGACCAGTTCTGTTTGTAAATAAGAAAGATGGTACATTAAAGGGGTGTATTGATTACAGATAATTGAACAAAGTCACAGTAAAGAACAAATACCCTTTACCTAGGATTGATGACCTCTTTGACCAAATGAGAGGAGCAAAGGTATTTTCCAAGATTGACTTGAGGTGGGGGTACCATCAGGTGAGATTCAAGGATGAAGACATTCATAAGACAGCCTTCATAACAAGGTATGGACATTATGAGTTTGTAGTGATACCATTTGGTCTCACAAATACACCAGCTACATTTATGTGCCTTATGAATAGTGTCTTCAGTAGGTATTTGGACAAATTTATTCTTGTTTTCCTTGATGAAATTCTTGTCTATTCTAAGAATGAGAAAGAGCATGAAGAGAATTTGAGAAGAAGGTCACATTATATCAGAAGAAGTTATTCAAAGCTAAGCAAGTGTGATTTCTATAGAGATAGAATTCAGTACTTGGGTCACATTATATTAGAAGAAGGTATATCAGTGGATCCTGAAAATATAGAATCCATTATGAATTGGCCTACTCCAAGAAATGTGACAGATGTAAGATCTTTTATGGGACTTGCAGGATACTACAGAAGATTCATTGAAGGATTCTCCAAGGTTGCATATGCCATTACTTCTTTCCAAAAGAAGGGAATAAAGTTTGGATGGACAGTGAGATGTGAAGAAAGCTTCCAGAAGTGGACAAATGTTCTCACCAGTGCGTCAGTTTTGAAAGTTGCAGACCCAAAGAAAGATTTTGTTGTATGTACAGATGCATGTGGTCAAGGGCTTGGAGGAGTCATCATGCAAGACATCCACGTTATATGTTATGAATCAAGAAAATTGAAGGATCATGAGAAGAACTATGCCACTCATGATCCAAAACTTGCAGCCATAGTACATGCTCTCAAGATGTGGAGGCATTACTTGATGGGCAGAAGGTTTGAGTTAAGGAGAGACCATTGCGGTCTAAGGTATTTATTTGATCATCCTGCTCTAAATGCTAGCCAAGCTAGATGTCTGGAATTTTTATGTCAGTTTGATTTTGAAATCAAGCACATAAAAGGAAAAGAGAATAAGGTAGTTGATGCACTCAGCAAGAAGATGCAAGAAATGGATGTAGCATCTCTTAGTATTTGCCAATCAAAGTTGAGGCAACAGATTGTTAACCATGTTGCTGCAGATGAAATGTATGTGCAGATTAAGGACAAATTGCAGCAGCGAAGTCTTGAGAAGAGGTATGAGGGATATAAGTTTGAAGAAGATGGACTTCTTACTTATAAGAAGAGAGTCTACATTCCAAATGTAGCAGATTTGAGGAGAGTTGTTATAGACGAGATCCATCAATCTCCATACTCTGGTCACCCAGGATACCAAAAGAAAATCGCTACAACAAAAAAGAAGTACTTTTGGCCAGGTATGAAAAAGGACATGGCTGAATACATTTCCAGGTGCATGAAATGTCAACATGTAAAGGTTGCATCAACACCCTGCAGGTTTGTTGCAGCCTTTTCTAGTTCCAGAGTGGAAATCGAAATTTATTTCCATGGATTTTATTACAGGGTTGCCAATGAATTGGAGACAACATGATTCTATCATGGTTGTGGTGGATAAGTTGACAAAGGCAGCACATTTTATACCAATTAAGTCTATGCATAAGACGGNATTGCATGGATTTCCTAAGGCAATAGTCTCTGACAGAGATGTCAAGTTCACTTCCAATTTTTGGAAGGGGTTGTTTGCAGATTTGGGTACAAAGCTGAACATCGGCACTGCTTACCATTCTCAAACCAATGGACAGAAAGAGAGAGTAAATCAAGTCCTGGAAGACATGCTTCACATGTATGTGATGGACAAACCTACCAACTGGGAAGACTATTTACACCTAGTATATTTTTCCTATAATAATGGAAAACAAGTATCCTTGGGAATGATTCCATATGAAGCTTTGTATGGCAAGAGGTGTAGGACACCACTAACTTGGGATAATCTAGTGAACATGGTTGTGCTTGGTCCAGAATTGCTCAAGGAGATGGAGCAAGAGGTTGTAAAGATTAGGGAGAATCTAAAAGCAGCCCAGGACAGACAGAAAATCTATGCTGATAAGCATAGGTTGAACAGAGAGTTCAGCATTGGGGATCATGTTTACCTCAGAGTGAGGGAAAAAAAGAGTTCCTTGAAGCTGGGAAGTTGTGCCAAACTTTTCCCAAGATATTGTGGGTCATTTGAAGTGCTTTGAAAGAATAGGGCCAGTTGCATACAGACTTGCATTGCCTGCTAGCACTAGGGCTCATAATGTTTTTCATGTTTATTTTCTTAAGAAATATATACATGACCCTAACCACATGATAAATTGGGATGTGATTCAGGTGGAACCCGACAGAGAGTTCTAAATCAAGCCAATGTGCATCCTCGACAGGAAGGTCACCATGCTCTGGAATCAATCAATAGGACAGGTAAATGTGCAATGGGAGCACTACGGTCCTGAAGAGGCTACATGAGAGCTAGAGGATGCCATGTGATTGACACATCCATTTTTGTTCAAGTTTGTGGAACACTGAGGTGATGCTAGTATAGCATTTTGTTCAAATTTTGTAATCACTGAGGACAGTGCTATTGTAGGGGGAGGGGAATGTAACACCCCACTTTTGACCCCATTGCATTAATGTATATGATGTAAATATTATATCAAATCATGACAAGGAGCTCAAGGCCAAGGCCCTTTCATTGATTGATGTTTGGTATATAGGCGATCATGGTTGATGCCTATGGTTTCTGTGCTAAGTCAAGCACGCTTGTAAAAATCATGTAAATATGCAATATAATGAAAACCCACTACCAACTATGTCAATGCAATGAATAATGAGATGGGGGCATGATTTTCCTAAGGATAAGGTGGGTGGGAATGTTAACCTTGAACCTGTTTGGGGAAAATTCATGTGTCATGACGAGAACCCATCAGAACTGTCAACTACCCTCTTTCTTGTCTTTTCTTCCAAAACCATTTATTCTACCAGAAGGTGGTTGAGGTAGTTATTGCTTGGAAGGGAAGGGTATGGGGAGTTTCGAATTGGGTAGATCACCCAGCTTTGGGATATCATGTTTCACTTGCATGGAAAACAAACACCAAAACTGTATGCCAATGTTGACCCACAAATTCACGTTTTTGGGGATTTACTCTCACGATTTTGAAGTTGCGGGACAATTATTCTAGCTTAGGACGTTCGAGCTCAGGGATCAATCTCCATTCCCTATTCACAGGAATATTTTTGGTAGCTGAGCTCTTCCTGTGAGTATCCTTTGCACTTTGCAAGTGTTTAGTGACAGTGTGGTAGCAGCGGAGATCTACCTGTGTACCCTTCGCATTCTGCGAGTGTCTTCCCCCTGGAAAGTATGTGATTGTTGTGTTGCAATGTTGTATGAGACTATAGACTACATGAGACCCTGTTACTCGTGTCCAAAGTAAATCTGTGTTGTAGAGTCTCCCTATGGTTTTTGTTTGGTGCACCCTGGTTCAGGTCTGAGCTATGTATAAGACTTAGGAATGGGGGAGATGTAGAATGTGCTTGATAAACCTAGTGTGGAACCTCACAATAAGATAAGAGTGGGTGGTAAACCTACTATGCACATCTTGAAGAGCACTGGAAGGGAAGGTGTAGCCTACGGGATTGTGGACCAGAGAAGGGGACACTTCCTTATGTTGGGTGTGTAGGCAGAAGGGAATCCAGGCCAGATATGTCTTGTGAAGGTGTTCTTAGCTCTATAGATGAGCTCACTAGCTTAGCAGTTCTTCCTACCCATTGCATTAGAGCCTTGATAAACCCAACTGGAAAGATGGCTTGGCTGGTAGCCTGATAAACCCATCTGTTGGCTTGGCTTTGTCTTGTTGTGCTTGACCTGGTAAGTAACCTTTGGTTGGATAGTTTGATAAACCCAACTACTAATGCTGGCTTGTCTAGGTAGCTTGATAAACCTAGAAGTGATATGGCTTGACTGTGAACAGTCTATGAAACCCATCTATTGGCTTGACTAGTCCTTAAGGTGAATGTTGGCTTGACTATGAACAGTCTGTGAAACCCAACTGTGAGAGAGCTTGGCAGAGTGGCATGTGAAACCCAGCTGTGAGACATCTTGGCAGAGTGGCCTGTGAAACCCATCTATTGGGATGTTTTCCAATACAGCCTGATAAACCCAATTGTGTTGTCTTGGATGAGTGTTATTGCACCCTGGCTATGTATGAGTCTGCTAGTGTTCCCCTATTCCTTGAGGAAATCATGCCCAGCTCGGGGGTGGCAGTGTTGCTGAGAGACTAAGGAGCACACTGGCATATGGTTGGGAGGAATGTTGCAGTGACATAGCTGGTTGCGGGACAAGTTCTGTTCAAAGATAAGTGTTCTTGTCTAGGTTATTATGTTATTCTCTGTAATTATAATTCTTGTTTTGCATAATTTCTTGATGGATGTGATGAATATATTGTTGTGTTGAATTGATGCATTGCTCCTTTGAATAAATCCAATCATAGGCATCTATGTATGCTTTCCATCAATGCATTTCGAACTAAGTTGCAAGTTAAATGGGCCATATCAGTAACGGCCTGAATGATCAAATCAAAGCAAGAATTCAATGGAAAAGTCTAGTTTTTTACTAGAAATCTTCCTTTGCATGAATTAGCAGGTTTGCGAGATGTAGGATGCGGAATACCATTTAGTAGACTCTAGGTTCTGTAGAGTCCCTTCCGCAATATGCGAGATGTGGGATGTGGGACACCGTTAGCAGATTTTGGTTTTCGCAAATTTCCTTCTGCAAATTCCTCTTTGCAACTTGCGGGATGCGGGATCATGCTGTTGTGAACTCCCATAATTCCCAATCCTGCAAGTCAAAGTTTCTGCGCCATCGATCTTCGCAGGATGATTCTCCGTCGTTGATCTGTTTCCGATGGGAGATGTGGGCTGTGGGAAGTGAGATCAAGATTTTGTGTAAATTTTGACCCTGCATATCCAGCTTTCTGCACCATTGATTTTTGTGGGAAAATTCTGAACCATTGATTTAGATCTGGTCTTCGGGATTGTTTATGATCGTTGATTTTGTTGTGTTTTCTCTCCACCGTCCGATCTCCTCTGATATATTTCCTTGAATATTGTTGAACTGATCTATTGAAGACGGGAGGGAGCGTGATAGTGTTCGAATTGTCGAGATGTGGTTCACGACCATGCCCTATGTTTCGATGAACAGTGAAGATTCTCGCTGAAAATTTTAATTCAGCATAATGATGGGGTATGGGTACATGAGAGCGTGGTATAAGAGTTGTCGGTTGTAGCATTGGGCCTGGATGGGCCAAGAACTAGTCAAGGATACATCTAATGTCAACTTTTAGTACACTACAGTGTGGTATCCAAGATGTCAATTACAGCATTGGGCCTAGATAATCCAAGTGACAGTAAGTAAATGGTTTTTATTTTGAATTACTGTGTGTCTAACAAATGGTGTTGATAACACATTTGTAGAGTCATATTATATTTTGGACAAAGTAAGTGGTGGTTCAGCCATGAGAACCCATGACGGATATGATGCTCAGAACTCCTATGAGCGTGTGCGAGATTCCATGGGGTAAAATGTCCAAGTTGGGAATGATGACATAGAGTCTAATGGAAGGAGATTCCAAGACACGCTGCTAGATATTGTAGCTACTATGAGGAGCCTGATTAAAGCTCAGGAAGAGCAACATCAGTTGAATGATGCCATGTTGCAAAGTTTGACAGACTTGCAAAGAAAGATGAACTCTGGACAAGGTACAATAAAACCCAAAGGTAGTAATAGCAGAACCAGAAGAAGAACAAGGACTACTAGTAGATCATCTGACTAAGAAGAATTAGGTGGGGATTCAAGCTCTTCTTCTCACAAGGGAAAGAGAAAGATCCATTGTAGAGATCGCTCTCGGAATGAATTTAAGAAGGCTAAACCTCTTACATTTGATGGTGAGGTGAAGACTGGCCAAGAAGCTGAAGCTTGGCTTCTTGGAATAAAGAAGTACTTTCAAGTTCAAGATTATTCTAGGAACTTGAAGGAAAGGGTTTCCATATTCAGTTTGAATGGAAGGGCATCCATTTGGTTGGAGCACTTCAACCAAGTTAGGAAGATCAGTGAAAGGAAACTTAAATGGAAACAGTTCCAGAAGTATTTCAAACAGAAATATCTCTCTGACAGGTACTATGATGACAAGATCAAAGAATTCCATGAGCTGAGATTGGGACAGCAAACCATGGAAGAGTATGCAAACAGTTTCCTAGAACTATTGAGATATGTTAGTTACATCAGAGATGAAAAAGTGAAGATCCAACGTTTTTTGAGTGGGTTTCCTCAGCCTTAGAAAGACATAATTGAGTTTGATGAACCTAGAACCCTTGAAGAAGAAATTAGGAAGGCCAAGTATTGCTATGAGCAAAGCAAAGGAAAACGTGATTACCATAAGACATGTAAAGACAAGAAGAATGAGAAGTCGGACCAGTGGAAGAAAGGTTTCAAACCTTCTAGTTTTAGGAATCAGCAGAGGAAAAAATCCCAAGCTGAAAAGTATCCAACTAGAGTGGCGAGAGAAAGGCCGAGAGATCCACAACAGATCAGAGAACCACTCCAATTTTGGAGATTTGGAGGACCCCACATGAGTAGGAATTGTCCACTCGAGAATGAGAGTTCAAGGCCAGCTTACAACCTTCAATAGGCAGAGACAGTGGGTTGACTGGCAAGGGTCATCCCTAGGATTTATGCAGCATTGTAGGACCTCCACGAAGATCACCAATCAACGGTGGTTGAAGTTGCAGGTAAGATTGCTAAGAAATATGTTACATATTTTGATTGACCCTGGTTCTACTCACAGTTACATTACTCCTAGGTTAGTGGAAGTTTGTGCTTTTAAGAAAGTAAGGCATAGCAAATCTTGGTTAGTTCAACTAGCTACTGGAACTAAGAGAAAGGTTAGTGAAGTGGTGGAGAAGTGTCCATTAGAGATGAATGGATTGGCACTTCTATAGATATGAATGTTCTGGCCCTTGGTTCCTATGATGTTCTCATTGGGATGGATTGGTTAGAAGCTCACAGAAAAAATCCTGACTGATATAACAAGGATTTTGAGTGCCTAGATGAAGAAGAAAACCTAAGGATTGTGAAGGACATTCTAAAGGTTATTTCTGTGAGGCAGGTTTCCTCAATGCAGTTGAATAAATTCTGTAGGAAAGTTTGCCAGTTATATGCAGCTCATATTTTGGAGGCACCAGAGAGTGAAAATCCTAGGTTGGAGGACTTTCAAGTGTTGTAGGAATTTAGGGATGTATTTCCTTATGAGATTCCAAGGCTTCCTCCAAAAAGGGACATTGATTTCACCATTTAACTTGTGCCAGAGTAGAACCAGTGTCCAAGACACCCTACAGAATGAGTACTCCAGAGATGCTAGAGCTGAAGATGCAACTGCAAGATTTTTTTGGAAAAGAAGTATATCAGGCTGAGTGTGCCTCCATGGGGAGCACAAGTTCTGGTTGTAAAGAAGAAATATGGTACACACAGGTTGTGTATTGATTACAGACAATTGAACAAAGTCACAGTAAAGAAGAAATACCCGTTGCCTAGGATTGATGACCTCTTTGACCAAATGAGAGGACCAAAGGTATTTTCCAAGATTGACTTGAGGTCAGGGTACCATCAAGTGAGAATCAAGGATGAATACATTCATAAGACAGTCTTAATAACAAGGAATGGACATTATGAGTTTGTAGTGGTACCATTTGGTCTCACAAATGCACCAGCTACATTTATGTGCCTTATGTATAGTGTCTTCAACAGGTATTTGGACACGTTTGTTCTTATTTTCCTTGATGACATTCTTGTTTATTCTAAGAATTAGGAAGAACATGAAGAGCATTTGAGATTGACATTACAATTGCTTCGGGAACATCAGTTGTATGCAAAGCTAAGCAAGTGTGATTTCTATAGAGATAGAATTCAGTACTTGGGTCACATTATATCAGAAGATGGTATATCAATGGATCCTAAAAAGATAAAAGCCATTATGAATCGGCCTACTTCAAGAAATGTGACAGATGTAAGATCTTTTATGGGACTTGTAGGATACTACAGGTGATTCATTGAAGGATTCTCCAAGGTTGCACATGCCATTACTTCTTTGCAAAAGAAGGGAATAAAGTTTGAATGGATAGTGAGGTGTGAAGAAAGCTTCCAGAAGTTGAAAAATATTCTCACTAGTGCATCAGTTTTGAAAGTTGCAGATCGAGAGAAATATTTTGTGGTATGTACAGATGCATGTGGTCAAGGGCTTGGAGGAGTCATCATTCAAGACAACCACGTTATATGTTATGATTCAAGAAAATTGAAGGATCATCAGAAGAACTATGCCACTCATGATCTAGAACTTGCAGCCATAGTACATGCTCTCAAGATGTGGAGGCAATACTTCATGGGCAGAAGGTTTGAGTTAAGGACAAACCATTGTAGTCTGAGGTATTTATTTGATCAGCCTACTCTAAATACTAGGCAAGCTAGATGGCTGGAATTTTTATGTGAGTTTGATTTTGAAATCAAGCACATAAAAGGAAAAGAGAATAAGGTAGCTGATGTAATCAGCAGGAAGATGTAGGAAATGCATGTGGCATCTCTTAGTATTTTCCATTCAAACTTGAGGCAAAAAATTGTTAAACATGTTGTTGCAGATGAAATGTATGTGCAGATTAAGGAAAAATTGCAGCAGCGAAGTCTTGAGAAGAGGTATGAGGGATATAAGTTGGAAGAAGATGGACTTCTTACTTATAAGAACAGAGACTACATTCCAAATGTATCAGATATGAGGAGAGTTGTTATAGACAAGATCCATCAAACTCCATACTTTGGTCACCTAGGTTACCAAAAGACAATCACTACAGCCAGAAAGTAGTACTTTTGGCCAGGTATGAAAAAGGACATGGCTGAATACATTTCCAAGTGCATGAAATGTTAGTAGGTAAAGGTTGAGCATTAACAACCTGCAGGTTTGTTACAGCCTTTGCCAGTTCCGGAGTGGAAATGGGAAGTTATTTGCATGGATTTTTTTACAGGGTTGCTAATGACTTGGAGACAACATGATTCTATCATGGTTGTGGTGAATAAGGTTACGAAGGCAGCACATTTTATACCGGTTAAGTCTACGCATAAGATGGATGACATTGTAAAGATCTTCATGAAGGATATTTTCAAATTGCATGGATTTCCTAAGGCAATAGTCTATGACAGAGATGTCAAGTTCACTTCCAATTTTTTGAAGGGGTTGTTTGCAAATTTGGGTACAAAGCTAAACTTCAACATTACTTACCATCGTCAGACCGATGGGTAGACAAAGAGAGTAAATCAAGTGCTGGAAGATATGCTTTGCATGTATGTGATGGACAAACCTACCAAGTGGGAAAATTATTTACACCTGGTAGAGTTTTCCTATCATAATGGATAGCAAGTATCCTTGGGAATGAGTCCATATGAAGCCTTGTATGGTAGGAGGTGTAGGACACCAATGACTTGGGATAATCCAGTGAACAGGGTTGTGCTTGGTCCAAAATTGCTCAAGGAGATGGAGCAAGTGGTTGTAAAGATCATGCAGAATCTGAAAGCATCCTAGGATAGATAGAAAAGCTATGTTGATAAGCATAGTTTGAACAGAGAGTTCAGCATTGGGGATCATGTTTACCTCAAGGTGATGGAAAAGAAGAGTTCCTTGAAGCTGGGAATTTGTGCCAAACTGTCCCCCAATTATTGTGTGCCATTTGAAGTAGTTGAAAGAATAGGGCCAGTTGCATATAGACTTGCATTGCCTACTAGTACTAGGGATCATAATGCTTTTCATGTTTCTTTGCTTAAGAAATATATACATGACCCTAACCATGTGATAAATTGGTATGTGACTCAAGTGGAACCCGATGGAGATTTCTAAATCGAGCCAATGCACATCCTCGACAAGAAGATCACGATGCTCCGAAATCAATCCATAGGACAAGTAAAGGTGCAATGGGAGCACTAAGGTCCTAAAGAGGCTACATGGGAACTGGAGGATGCCATCCGATTGGCACATCCATTTTTGTTCAAGTGTGCGGAACACTGAGGCGATGCCAGTATAGCATTTTGTTCAAATTGTTTAAGCACTGAGGATAGTGCTATTGAAACGGGAGGGGAATGTTACACCCCGGTTTTGACCCCATTGCATTAATGTATATGATGTAAATATTATATCGAATCATGACAAGGAGATCAAGGCCAAGGCCCTGTCATTGATTGATGTTTGGTATATAGGCAATCATGGTTAATGCCTATGGTTTCTGTGCTAAGTCAAGCACACTTGTAAACATCATGTCAATATGCAATATAATGAAAACCCATGGCCATCTATGTCAATGCAATGAATAAAGAGATGGGGGCATGATTTTCCTAAGGATAAGGGGGTTGGGAATGTTAACCTTGAACCTTTTTGGGGAAAAGTCATGTGTCAAGGGGAGAACCCATCAGAACTGTCAACTACTCTCTTTCTTGTCTTTTCTTTCTGTTTGTGTCAGAAATAGTTTCCAGACTACAAAGAAACAAGCCAACACAATCTCAAATATTCAATCAAACAAAACTAGGTTTTAGGGTTTTTTAAAGGTTTTTCTGGTTTTAAGTTTTGGTGACCAAAGGGAATACATTCATAAGCCAAATGGGAACTAAATCATAAGTAAAGAAGAGCAGAGATGCATAATATAATAACCAGGTATCCAACAAAACATAACTTTGAAGTTCATTCACAACAGGAAAGCATTACAAGCAAAGAAACCATAAACCAGTAATGAATTTACAAATTATATAGCTAAAAAAGCTAGAAATGAAGCCAAAACATAGACTGAAGGGTAATATGGATCATATATTTCATAATTTTGTTCATCAAATACACATGAGAGTTTAAGTACTTAGCTCATAAACCAGTCAAGAGACCTCCTTAAGCCCACCAAAAATCGAACCTCTTGTTCTCTTTCTGATCTTCCTAAATATTGTTTCTCAAAATCTAGTTAGGGTCTAAACCCTAACTGTTTTTAGCTTACTCATCGATAGGATAATGTCAAAATTAAAATTTACAAAATAAATTATTTTTCCAAAAAAACATAACAAGTAACTGCTTAACTAACAATACTCAAAGGTCTTTAGCAGCTTCTGCCAATAAAGGTATTCCATCTAAAGCTTGGGCCTTTTTCCTAGCTTTCTGCTGCTCAGCTTCCATATCTGTCATCCTTCTTGTAAGCTCCTTATTCTGCTGCTGTAGGCTTTTGATAATCAGTTTCAATTTTGCACATTGTATATATATGCTTCTTTTCCTTTTTAGGGCCTCCCTGGAGACTGCAGTAAGCTCTTGGTAATGATCATTTACTTCCTCTAAGTCCTCCCTTGGTCTTCTATTAGCTAGGATTAAACCATCATTTGTTTCCTGCATGTACTCCATTTGATTCTTATACTGTTTGATGGTTCTTTGCAAATTCTCCTTTTCTAAGTCAAAAACCTTGCCTACCGTTGTATTATGTAGCTCACTAGGCAACCATGGGATGTTCAACTTTTTGAATATGTTCTCATCCTCAAGCAGCAGCTCTGTAGACACACCATGAACATTTGGATTTTCTTGGTTGTCTATTTCATTGGGTGCATTTTCATCCATTACCAACTTATTTTCTAAATAAGAAGCTTCCATTTCTTCTTTCTGTTGTTCCTTCAACATTTCACCTCTTAATTCCAAAAACACAGCTGATAGTTTAGTTTCGGTGAGGCTGGCCTCTTCTAGTGTCTTCAATGTTTTCTTTCCTTTGCAATCACCTTTTCTAGATTCTATATTTTCATCTAAAGAAGAAGTATCAAGCATATTTACTGCTTTTGTGTTTAACTTAGGGTTTAGTAGCTTTTTCATGTTCATCCTCAATTTGTTTTTGGATCATGTTTTGGGTCTCCATCCTGGGGCAAGCTCTCCCACCATTTTCAAAGTTTTTCCTTGATGCATAACTAAGGCAAACTCCATAGCTTTAACCTTGATCTCTTTTTCTTTGGCATGAATGTCTTATCTTCTTGACTGGAGAACTCCCTGTGTGTGCCAACCCTAGTTTCAGCACTGACAGTCACCTCATCTCCTTCCAACAAATATCCTTCATCTTCAGATAGAATGGTGATTGGGCTTCTTTGTTGGACATTAGTATCTTCTTCCTCTACTGCAACCTTCTATGTCAAAACAATTTTTTCATCCATGAGTATTTCTGTTGGTGCCTTATTTTGCACAGGCTGGGTTTCCTTTTTAATAAACATCAAACTTTTGCCCTTACTGTCAGTTGCAGGCTGCTGAGATTCATAATCCTCCTTTGAAAGTTCTGCCACTTCCTCAAGCTTGGCACACTTTTTATCTTCAGCCTTGACCTTTTGTCCTAATTTTCTAATTAGGGCTTGTCCCTTATCTAATTAGGGCTTGTTTTTCAACTTATCATTTTCCAAAACGTCTAAAAACCTTTTAGACTGATCTCTCATCATTGGGAGCTTGTTAACAACATGAATTTATGTTTTATTTAATCAGTTTAACATAACAAGCCTTAATGGAAAAACCCCCAATTTAGCAGGCCACGACCAAGTTTATGCGGAATACCTCACTCCCGGCTTGCTGCAGGTATTTAAAACTGATCCTTGGACTATCTGAATGTTGAATTTAACCGTCCAGGTGTCTTCAAGTCTTCAACTTGCTTCCAACTGTCGCGCTGAGAAAACCCTAAATTCCTTCTTTAACTGTAAATTCTGGATTCTTAGCAATTGTCTTCGTTCCACTTCACTTCCAGCTTCGTAATGCCTATGTAGAGAACCTCCTTCCCATTAATCTCGGCTCGTTCCTCTATCTATCATGATTTGCTGAGCCCTAACTTCTGTCTGCCACGATCTCCTTCACATCATAGACCACACCTGTTTGCATGATTATTTCTGATAAAACATGTATCAAACCTGTCTACACATGTGATTAGTCATCCAGAAGCGCAATCATGGGAGAATTTGGCGTAAAAAACCAACAAATTTAGCGCCCGCGATATTCTTGTAGTGCCGCAGTGTAAAATTTTAGCCATTGCGCTACAAGAATGTTTTAAAATCAAATTTGGTACTTTTTAGCCATTAATTCCATTTTGAATAAGGTTTATATGGTAAAATATGACCTTAGTTTTATTTGTGAAACCTTTAATCAACATATGTCCTATAGAACCCTTCAAAACCATAAGAAAAACAAAACATAATGAAAACCTAAAAGCAAAAATCAAAACTTTCATTTTAAACCAAAATTTCCTAAAAGTAAGCAAATGAGCAAGCTTAAAACAAAAATCACAAGCAAAATATAAGACTGAAGAAAACAAGTTTCATGACTTAACATCTGGCTCCAGCTGCGGGATGAAGTCCTCCCTGCGAGGCTTCAAGAACCTGTAGACCAGTGCCTTCTTTTCTGCTACCTACTAGTCTGCAAAATTTCCATTGGGTTATGGAGTCCTTATTATGCTTTACTCACACCGGTATACACAATGAAAAGTAAAAATTTCTTCAAAGACTGTAAAAATGCTTGAGGAATCGTCCATTGACTGGCCTTGACAATTCCTCACCTTCCAAAGACTGTAGGACAAAAGTGTTATTTTCCAGAATCTTAGACACTAGGAAAGGGCCAAACCAGAGGTTGTCAAATTTACCATGCTTCCCTTTTTGCTCTTTCCTGGCATCCCACCTCAAAACCATATCACCAACTAAGAAAGTGTTTTCTTTGATTTTCCTGTCAAATCTGCTTTTGATCTTCAATCTGTATAACTGTGCACTTTCTTCCACTTTTTCCCTGTTCTATTGTAATTCTATCATCTCATAAATCCTTCTCTGCATATCATTTGGTTCTTCCTGACAATTCTGAAGAAACTTCATCACTGGGATTCCCAATTGGACAGAAAAAACTGCATATGTTCCATACACTAATTGGAAAGGAGAAGTTCCAATTGCTTGTTTGACTGTTATCCTATCATCCCACAATGCATATTTCAGCATAGAATACCATGATCTCTTATTATGCTTAAGCAACTTTTTGATACTCTGAATGATGTTCTTATTTGAGGATTCAGCTAAACCATTACTCTGGGGATAATAAGGATTTGAATGCTTCAGCAAGATACCATTCTTTTCACAAAATGCTTCCATTTCCCTAGACTTGAAATCCTTTGCATTATCTGTTACTATTTTCTTAGGACACCCAAACCTACTAAGGATATTTTCTTCGATGAATTCCATAATTACTTTGTCTGTAGCACTCCTAGTAGGGATGGCTTCCACCCATTTGGTAAAGAAGTCTGTTGCAGTTAGAATCCACCTGTGTTGTCCTGAGGAAGATGGATTTATCTCCCCTATAAAATCCAGACCCCATTGCTAGAAAGGAGCACTTACTGCAATAGGTTTTAGGGGCAAGGACAGCAATTTTTGTTTGCCAGCAAACTTCTGACAAGGGATACAGGCTCTTACCTGCTGATATACATCTGCAAACAAAGAGGGCCAATAGTACCCAGCTCTTAAAATCTTGTATGATGTTGTCTTCTAGTACTTGTGACCTCCACAGGCACCCTCATGAGATTCAGAAATTACTCCTTCAATTTCATATTTATCCAAGCATCTGAGTAGAATACCACCTGGGTCCTTCCAGAATAACTGCTTTTCTACTAGACAATACTTAGTAGCTTTAATCTTTAAAGATATAGCATATTTTCTATCTAAATGCTCAGGACATTGCAAAAACAACAGAAAATACACAATGTCTGCATACCATGTGGATGCTGAATAATAGTCCATGATTTTCTCTTTTTCCAAGATTGCTTGATATTCTTCCTAAGCTAACTCTTTAGCCATCACATGCAATCCCAGAGCCTGACAATTTGATTCAGCCAGTAGCTTGGCTAAACCTTGTCCCTTGACTAGTTTGGTAGGTCTGATATCTACATCATACTCCATGATTTTATCAATCCACCTGCCTCTTTTCCCTTCACTATCAGGCTGTGTTAAAACATCTTTCACAGCAGCATTAGGCACAAATGAAATAACTTTAGAATGCAGAACATAGATTCTGAAAAACTTTAAATCTTTTACTAGAGCATAGGCCTGTTATTCTAAGATACTGTATTTTAGTTGAGAATCCTTGAGAGTTTTGCTGAAGAATGCAATAGGCTGCTCCAGTCCTTCCTTATTCTTTTGCAAAAAAATAGTTTCTATTGTATCCTCTGATGCAAATGAGAATGTAAGAAATTATCTGGTAAAATCTGGGCTTACTAATACAGGAGCTTCAGTAAGAGCCATTTTGATCTTCTCAAATGCATTCTTTTCCTCAGTGGTACACCTGACTTCCTTATCCTTTTTCAGCATGACTGTGATCTGTTTGATAGTCTCAGCAAAGTTTGGTATAAACCAACGCAGAAAGTTGATTTTACCAATGAAAGATTGGACATCCCTTTTACTCCTCGGTAAACTTATTTTCAATATAGCTTTTACCCTTTCAAGGTCAATCCTTATACCATCAGCAGACACTAAATGACCAAGCAATTTACCTTTCTATACATCAAAGTGTGACTTCTTTGGATTCAAGGACAAGCCAAATTTTCTACATTTTAGGAAAGTCTGCTTCAAATGCTTCAAATGTTCATCATCTGATTGTGAGAAAACAGTAATATCATCTAAGTATATTACCACAAACTTATCCTTTTCTCCGACAAAAGCAATATCCATAGCCCTCTGAAAATTAGCTCCAGCATTCATTAGTCCAAAAGGCATCTTGTCATACATGAAATTTCCCCAAGGAGTAGTGAAATCTGTCTTCTCCTTATCATCAGGATGCATAGAGATCTGATTGTACCCTGAGAAACCATCAACCATAGAGATCCTCTATGCCCCAACTACTTTCTGCAATATTTGCTCAATTTTAGACAGCGGATAATTATCTTTTAGTGAAGATCTGTTCAAATTTATAAAGTCCACACACAACCTTCTTTCTCCATTCTTTTTCCTAATAGGAACTAGATTAGCCACCCATGAAGAGTACCTAAGAGGCACTATGATTTGGGCATCCAATAACTTCTTTACTTCTTTTTCAATAACAGGAAACAAGGCTGGATTAATCCTTCTTAATTTCTAACGAAAAGGTTTGACATTCAGTTTTAAATGGACTTTATGCTGTATAATTGCAGTGTCATAGCTTCTCAATTCCTCATAACACCATGCAAAAACATCCACATGTTCTTTTAACAATTTAATGTACCTGCTTCTTTGTTCAGCTATAAGTGCTTTAGAAATTTTTACCATTCTAGGCTGTTCTGCAGAACCAATGTTACAATCCACCACATTTTCTTCTAAGGACTGTACAATAGGTTTTAAGAGTGTATCATCTTTTGCAAAAATCCTTTCCAAAGGTACCAAACCCTTTGGAATGAAATTACTTTTTAATTCAATGATTTTGTGTCCAGCAATTTCATTTTCAGCAATCTCTCCCACCTGTCCATCCTCTTCATCCTCCTCCTGATCAATCAGGAAATTAGAAAACTCATGAGTAAGCTCTAGAAACCTTTTAATCTCAATGTCATCTTTGAACACTCTCCATTGCTTTACATTATCAGGTACAGATGGTCTGTACCTAATTTCAATGGGATATCTCAACTGAGTGGTCTTGGGGATTCTAAAGTGTGTAGCAGCCAAGGCCAATGAATCTACAGTCTGATTATGATCTCATGGAATATAGGTAATGTTAAAAGCTACAAAATAATTTTCAATCATGTCCCATACCTCATTTCGATAGACTTTCAGTAAATCCTGCTTCACTTGATAGTTGTTCTTCACCTGCTGAACAACTAATTCAAAGTCGCCAAATGCAGAAATCTGCTGAATGCCCAAATCTTTAGCAGCTTTCAAACCTAACAGCAAAGCTTCATATTCAGCGGTGTTATTTGTAGTAATAAATTCTAACTTATACATCAGCTTTATTGTTTCACCTCCAGGGGATATAAGAAGAACCCCTGCTCCAGCACCTTCTTTGCAAGAGGATCCATCAAAGTATAATTGCCACAGCTCATCCTCCTGTTCCTTGCTGCATTTTACTGGTTGTTGCTTTTCAACCTATAACAAACCAGTAGTATTGTCATCCTCACTGAAATGTAACATGCAAGTACCCAGGTCTTTATCAACAGCATATAGTGGGTGGTTAGTAGGGTTCTTGTCATCTGTCACAATGTAGGCAAATTGAAGCTCTCTGTACAGCCTTTTGTTTTCTCCTCCAAACACAGGAATAGTAGCATAAGATAAATCCATTTGTAAAGTCCGACCAACTTTCTTTGCCCAAGACCTAGAGAGAAGTAACCCAAATTTAGGTGTAATATCAGCTACCACTACATCCATGATCACACTTTTCATGGGTAACTGAGCCAAACTGACAACCATGTCCTTTATTACCCCTAAACACTTCATTGCTCAGGAATCAAATGCATACAGATCATGATACTGTTTGGTGATACTCAGACCTAAAGCCTCCATAACAGCCTTTGGCATTAAATTGTGTGATGCTCGCGAATCTAACAAACAATTATGTATCATTTTTTCATGGACTGTCAGGGTGATGTAGAATGGAGGTGAAGCACCTGCTTCATTTTCAGTCTTTTCAGCCAAGGCTGATCCAATGAAAATCCTAGGGTTTTCTTCTTGCAAATTTACTGTATCAGAAATAGGCTGATTACTTGCTAAATTAATCATCTTAAGAACTGATTCTTTATATGAAGGGTTTTTCATTAATTCAGTTAAAGGTACAGGAATATTTAACTTGCCTAATTCATTTTCCAGGCTGAAATTCTAAACAGTTTTATTTACCTCTTTAACCTCTGTGTTCTTCTTTTGTTTTTCTGAAACTTGTCTTTTCTATGTCACAGGATCAGATGACTGCTTAGTAGAGACAGCTACCTTCTTCTTCAGGATTTGTACTACCTATTTTGGACCTGACCTCAGATTCACAGTCTTCTTGAGTTCATTTTGACATACATCAGCAGTTACAGCAGTCTTTTTTAGACCTAAATCATCCTCTATTTCGAACATATTAGCATCATTGCATTCTGCATTTAGAAACTCTTCTTCAGTGACAAAACCCCTAGACAATATTTCTCCAAAATGATTCATATCTTGGTCAATATCATCAAATATTACTTCATCATCAACCTTTTCTTCATCAGCAACATTGTTCTGAAGAGGTGGCGGCACTCTTTGGTCCTCATTTTCTCTCCTTTCCCGCTTGATATCATTGTTCCCTCGTTCTTTAGGCATGAAACGAGGAGCAAATTGTCTTCTGAACTGGTTCTGATTGTTAGGATTTCTTTCACCTTCTGGAGCAGGCTTGCTGGAATTTTTCTCAAGCTCTAATTTGTTTAATTTTGCAGTCAAAATTTTCACCAATTTAGCCATTTCATCAATTTTCCCTTCAGAGAATTAGAAGCAGAACTTCCTGGAGCTGCTTCGTTCTTTCCTTTTCTGTCATAAAGCTGCTGAGTTGTTTCTTTCTTCAATCTATTAGAAGCCAGTATGTTAGATTCTACCTCCAATGATGCATCCTGCATATTTAGTAAAGAAATAGGTCTCCTTTCTCTTAGTAGTAAAGAAAATTCATGATCAAAAGCATTTGCATATGTAAGTTTTGCAGATGTTTCTGTAGGCTTTATTTCTGCAGGAATTCTACTGTACATTTTATTAAACCTCTTTGAAAAGTCTGCAATAGTTTCATCCATTTTCCTCCTAAGGGATCCAAACTCAGTTATGTAGTATGTATGGTCCTTGGTGTCACCCCATTGTCTCATGAAGAGATCACAAAGTTCTTCAATGATAGTGATTGAATTAGCAGGCAACTCCCTGAACCATTTCCTAACATCTCCATCAAGGCTCTGCACAAACATTATCATCCACACATCCTTGGCTTCAATGTTTTGGTTATCAACATTGTTGGGCTATAGGGCAGACCCGAGTTTTATACCATTAACTTCACACCAACAAAAAGACCCACAGTGTTGGCCCTTTCGACAACAACCTGCAAACAAGTTGCAATCTCACTTGAAACAGCTATGGGGTGCCGTAGAATCAGGTTTTTGCAAGCAGAAGAAGGATATTACTGTACCTTTAGCCTTAACAACAAATATTTATACCAAATAGAGCTTCAATATTCACTTAATTAGCTTCACAGCTAGATAAAAGACTTTTCTTGCTTAACCCTTAACTGGGAATTCACAGCGAAGTTAATATTTAACAGTTCTCTTACTTTAGCATTCACCTACTTATCAAAAGCATCAAAACATAACAGAAACCACAAAAAAGAACCACAACACAAGATATAACATGGTTCACCCCTAGTGTAGGGGATACACCCACAAAACTGTGCTTTTATTCCACTTCTTACAAAACGACAGTTCTGATCTGTGCACTCAGCAGCAGATCCGTCCTTCAAGTCTAACTACGCACTCAGCTGCAGTTCCTTTCTTACAATATCTAAGCTGCGCACTCAGCTGTAGTTCCTTCCTTACAAAAACCCTCTGCGCACACAGCTGCAGAGGTCGTCCACGTACACAGCTGGGGCTTGACCTTAAAACCCAAAATAGATCTAATTTCTTCACATCATATGATCCTCATTTCATTAGATGATCTTGACATCTTTACATGAGTGCCTATTTATACAAGTGCACTATTACAAAATCATGGGCTTACACCCAAAAATTATAGACAATTACAAAAAAGAAGGCTTTGACTCAACCCCGACACCCCTAAGAGTATTTTTAGTCGCAAATCCATTTACAAGCTTCCAAAAAAACCACAGAGTTACTAAAATTAGTGATTGTTAAGGCGTCCGCCCCAATTGGCCCCTAAGACTCACCAGTGTCCCGTCTTGGGACACTCTGTTGCTTGTCTGGTGGGAGAATCTTGTTGGCGAACAGAGTGAACTATTTGTTGAGGCCACGCATGATATCATCGATTTCTTGCTCCTTCTCCACCAACTCCTGTAATTCTACTGCTGATGCTTTGCTGGCCTTTTCTTGTGCAAATGCATCATATTCCTTCAAAACTTTGAGTTGGCTATCCGTAACAACGCTCAATTCCAAGGCCTCGTCGACAAGGGGGTGCATAGAATTTTCCAACAGCGTTGCTTTCGTTCTGTATGACTCAATTTCTTGCTGAAGTTCATTGCTTTGCTTCACCTTGAGCATCTTTTGCATAGGAGGTAGAGTCTTAATTTCTGCTTTCACTGCATCCAGCTCTGCCTGTCGCTGCTTGATGCTTTCTTGCAGCTTTTCTACTTCTGGATTTTCCTGCAGTTTTGTCCAGGTGTCGACGCTTTCTTCTAGCAATTTTGTTGCGCTTCTCACAAGATCGGTGATCTTAGTTGCTGAGGCTTGAATATCTCTGCGACGCTGCTCCCTAACCTCTGGTGGACTCTCTGGAGTGATGCGAAGTTGAAGCTCCATCATCTGAGCCTCATGTTCTGCTTTTACCTTTTCCATCTCGCTGCGAGACTGTTGTGCATAGTCTTTCAGCTTAGCAATTCTTTGCTCCGGTTCTTCCTCAACCTGTATGTCAAAGTCAAGAAGATTCCGACATGCCTCATCCAACACTCGCACCAGTGTAACCTGCTTACATTCTGCGTCCCTCTTCCTCTACTTCGCTTCTTCAAACTGTGCTGCGAGGCTCGCATTCTGCCTCATGGTATTTTTCAACTGTATTTGTGAGTAGTGGTATCGTCACTACTACATTTCGATCCAAAATCCGACGGTTACTTCCGACGGCGCGTGGATTTCTCTTTTTAAACCTACCAAAAATCACAAAGTTAAATTTTTTTTTTGTAAATGTAACCACCAGCGTCGCTTAAGCGACGGATATTCTCATAACCGTCGGTTAAGCGACGGATATTCCCATAACCGTCGCATATCCGACGCTTAGGATAAATACTTTACATCCAAGCACAATACTTTTTATCAAAGCAAAGCGATTTTTTCTTTAAGGAAAAGGTCTGATTTTAAGTAACCGTCGCATATCCGACGCTTAGTTTTAAATTGAAAATCATATCTGTATTATTGCCGCGCTTTCCACTTCACTTGCAAATGCTAAAGATCTTTGAGAGTGGATTGGTGCTACTGCACATGGGCTTTTCAATTTTCCACCTGGTGTGCGTCCTGTACCAATTGAGATCCACATTCAAGGGATTGATATAGCCAACTTCGAGGCTCGAATGCAGGCAATGACCAAGCCCTATACTTTGACATGATTTAGATTGAAGAGGGGCTTTGCAGCACACCGCGGGTCAGAGCTCTGCCTATTCTTCTTCTTTCTTGCTGAGGAGGGTGCAGAAAAACACCTCTCGTGGGTTTTTTCTCACCATTAGGTCTCAGGAAGAGGAAGGAGAGCAATATCAGATCGGTCAGGTTTTCAAGTCCTTCAGAGAGATGGCAGGGGAGAAGCCCAAGACAGGCAACGTGTGGAATACAGTGAAGCCATTTGTCAATGGAGGAGCCTCTGATATGCTCACGACGTGTGTCATTCAGCCCGTGGACATGATCAAGGTGTTTGCTTTATGTCTTCCTGTTATGCTTGATGTTTGATCAGTTAGGGGAATGTAA
>LPNX010356238.1:4037-20931 GCA_001517045.1 Pseudotsuga menziesii | reverse complement strand
AAAAATGGAGAGAGCACCCTAGTGCCCACTCGAGGTATCGTTTACATCTATGTTTGACTCATCTTTGTCGTTAGAGTGAATCACAATCCATGTAGCATTTGCAGTTGTGTTTAACTTGTGTGTGCCCTTAGATGGCATGCATTTAATGAATTCTTGTGTCATAAAAACATGGTATAGATATGAAAAAGTAAGGCCGATGTGGGACTCGGAACACCCAACAATCATAAGCGTGCCGACACCAAAAACCGTAGCAAATCGTGATTCTATAGAGGCCGTATCTATATATATATATATACAATTTGGTTTGTTTTCATCAATCAAACATTTCCATTTCTTACATTCACTCTCGCGTATCCTCTGATCTAAAGGAGATGAGCTGCCGCATATCGGAATAGGAAATCTAAGGTGTTTTCTTATATATACAGTTTGGTTTGTTTTCATCAATCAAACATTTCCATTTCTTACATTCACTCTCGGGTATACTGTGATCTAAAGGAGATAAGCAGCCGCATATCGGAATAGGAAGTCGAAGGTGTTTTCTTATATTCACTATCGGGTATCGTCTGATCTAAAGGAGATAAGCTGATCTTAGCTTCCTAAGGTGTTTGGTGTTTGGATAAGAGCAGAATATCTCTACTTTGTTGCTTGAGAGCTTCACATGGCAAATGATGGGAATGCAGGTGAAGGCGTTGCAAGAAACAATTCATTCCCTGGAAGAAACGGTGAAAACCCAAATATTCAGAATAGCAATATGATGATACAGAGGCAGGGGCATGATGGCCCTGCAGGTGAAAATGTTGCAGGAAAAAACTCATACCGGCCTGGAAACCGTGAAAATCCAAATATCCAGAATAGCAATTTGATGATACAGGGGCAGGGGCAAGATCAAGAACATGGCCGAGTCCCATATGTATACAATCAGGCCGCATGGTACCCTGGTGCTGCGAGTAATATGCTGTATGCCCAGCAAGAATACCCTGATCCTAATCCGCCGCCTGCAATGGACATGAACATGAATATGAATGGCTATTATTTCAACGACCTTGGCACTCAGTATGGTATTGATTATATTCACAATGACTATTATTATCACCCACCCATTGATGGCTTTTATCCATTGCAACCACAACCACAATTGCCAATACAAGCTCAACCCGGACCACAGCCAGATTACCCATATCCCATTCTACAGCCTGCAACGATTATGAACATGAATATGAATGGGTATAACGATCACGGCTATTATTTCAACGAATTTGATGGTTATTACTATTTTTATCATCCACCCACTGATGGTTTTTATCCATTGAATCCACAACCACAATTCCATGTACAACCCCAACCGGTATTAGACGGCGCAGGAAGAAGACCAGGCTCCAGCAGCAGGTATTCCAGTAATACTCTTCAAGAAGCAGGGAGAGCCAGAGCCAAAGGCAGAGGGATAGGGAGAGTGTTGAGGGACAGTAATTATAATAAAAATAAATCATTGCCCCAAGTTATGGGCAACATTGGAGAACTATTGATGAGAATGAGAATCAGTGAGGGCGAAAGTTCCAGCCAACTTGAAGGCGAAGGCCGTGTAGAACCTAACAAGCATGCAAATCCAGATGTAGCCAGCAGAGAGTATTCCAATGCCAAGTTTTTTGTTATACGGTCTTATAGTTGGGAGAACGTGGTAAGTAGTATTAAACACAGCGTGTGGACAAGCACCCACAGGGGAAATCAAATACTAAATGCAGCTTACACTGAAGCCCGTGCAGATGAGCACAGTGTAAATCCTATTTTCTTATTCTTCTCGGTAATCTTATAACTTTCCTCCTGTCAATACTTATTTTCTTAATAAATTGATCTATCAATTGCTGGTGTATTGCATTAACATAATCAAATTCTGAATCTAAAAGAGCTAAATCTGAATGCGAGGACATGCAGGTGACAGGAAGTGAGAATTTCTGTGGCGTGGCTGAAATGAATGGGCCAGTAGATTTTGAGGCATCAGCAGATTGTTGGGATCGCAATTGGAAAGGACAATTTCCGGTGAAATGGCGCATTACAAAGGATGTGCCCTACAGTCAATTCCAACATATTACTTTTAGTAATGGGAAAAACCCTAACGAGATATCGATTATATATGGTCGAGACACCCAACAGGTAACTATTGTTCATTCCATCTTTTTAAAAGTATTTTGCTTCTCCTCATCAAATTATATTAGAAAATGGCTGGTTCTAGAGTAGATTCGATTACAATATTGATGAATGGATCTATGATTAACAATATTTGTGTATTGGGAATACGCTTGCATTCAGGTGGAATTTGAGAAAGGCGTGGAAATGCTGAACGTATTTGACAAATATGTTTCGACTGCATCAGCAGAACAACAACAACTACTTGGTCAACAAGAAGAACAAGCAAAGGTGGACACAAATGAGGCACAGCATACTCATTTGGACAGCCGCATGAAGCCACCAAAGAGTACTGTGGACAAAGAGGAGTCGCACCAGTTTCATGTGGAAACCAGTGAAAAGCTTGCTGTAGACACTGATCATGAGACTACCGAAACCAGTGAAAAGCTTTTTGTAGACATTGATCATGAGACTACGCAAGTGAACGATGACAACACTTGTGATAGCAACGAAAACCATCCTTAATTCATTAGTGTTGCTGTGTTACTAGGGTAGGGTAGGGTAGGGTAGGGTGGGATGGGGCCTTCAAATTCATTAGTGTTGCTGTGTTATTAGCCGAGGGTATGGTGGGTGAGGTTTTTTAATTCATTAATGTTGTTGTGTTATTTTTTTTATAACATGGAACAGCAATTTCTCAAGGGTATATCTAAAACTTAGCAAGTTAGATATACCAGTAACTTGTGACTCAGCAAGAGCCGAGACTTCCTGAAGCCAACTAAAATGAGCATGCTGTGTTATTAACCTAGGTAGTGGAGTGATCTGTCTGCTAGAGACCATCTCCATCATTTATATATGTTGATTAGTACCAAATATATAATCTTAAAAAAAATTATTATTAATTTATATTTTTTATTTATTAAAGTGTGGGGCTGTTGCTAAGGCAGTCTCCACCATTTATATATGTTGTTCATTACCAAAAAATATCTTATTATTAATTTATGTTTTCTATATTATTTTTTATTTTTTATAATATTTTATTTATGTTTTCATTATATATTTTTAATCTATTTATTTATATCTATAAATAAATACGCTTCATTAATACGATGTTGAATTCAAATAGATAGTTGATATAATAAAATGCAATAAATTTTTAATTTAAAACTGTTTAATATTAATTTTTTTAATATGTTAGTTTTTACTTTAAAATTTTTTGTTTTTAGGTAGTTTTTTAGTAGGTTAGTTTTTCACTTTAATTTTTTTCTCTACATTAATGCTACATACTTTCAAGGTTATAATTAAAAAAAAAAGCCATATTATCACTATATATATTTTTATATATTTTATAATCTTTTTATCTATTTATTTATGTTTTTTATTTATTAAAGGGTGGGGTTGTCTCCTCGGGCATACTCCACCATTTATATAGGTTGCTCAGTTAAAAAAAAAATCTTATTATTTATTTATATTTTTATATTATTTTTTATTTTTTTATTTTTTATAATATTTTATTTATGTTTTTATTATATATTTTATATATTTTTAATCTAATAAATAAATATGTCTCATTAATTTGATGCAAAGAGCTAGTTGATATAATAAAATGCAATAAATTTTTAATTTGAAAATGTTTAATATTAATTTTTTTAATATGTACTTTAATTTTTTGCTTTACATTACATTAATGCTAAGTAGTTTTTTTTAGTATGTTAGTTTTTCACTTTAATTTTGTTCTCTACATTAATGCTACATACTTTCTATGTTATAGTTTTAAAAAAAATCATATTATTACTTTATATTAGTATTTATATATTTTTTTATTTATTTTTTATATAAATATATTTTATTAATATGATTTTGAATTCAAAGATCTAATTCACATATTTACAATTCAATATCATCTTTTTTCAGGTGTAAGTTTTTCACTTTAATTTTTTTTTACATTAATGAAACATAGTTTCTTTAAATATATGTTATAGTATAAATATATATTTTATAGTGTAGTACAGTTTTATATCAATTGTTTTCAGTGTGAGTTTTTCACTTTAATTTTTTTTTGTTTTACATTAATGTAACATAGTTTCTTTAAATATGTATTATAGTATAAATATATATTTTATAGTATGGCATTGAAGGATGAAGAAAAAATAAATTTTATAATACTTTCAAAATGATGATAATAGTACATATTTATTTATTACAAATTACTATATTCAACATAAATGTAATTATATTGGTTTGGGCTCACGTTTATTCTCAAATAGGTTTATGTTTATGTTTATGTTTCATCCTCGATTCAAGGATAGAATATAAAGCTAGTTCTTTCTAGTGAAACGATTAATAATTTGAAAATAAAATATATAATATTTTTTTAGGTTTATATTCAATATTTAATAATAATTAATTTAAAAAAAAGAGAATTCCTTAAGAGTAAAGCATCAATTAAAGGATTTCCAAATCATGAAAAATTGAAGAAATAGTATCTTTGCTTTTAGTTGAATCCCAAGTTTCACTCTGGATTGTATAAATGAGAAAATACTTTATATTCATAAATTATACATTGGAATTAAGGTATATATTATCTATTATATGACTATGAACAACAATATTACAATATAGTGGGAATATAATCTTAATACATAAAAAGTGATCATATTTAAAAGTGGATTTGTAAAATATATATTGAATATTGATTTGGATTTGATTTTGGAAAAAACAAATTAGAAAAAATAAAACAAAATATAAAAAATTATTTTATATATTTTCCTTACATTGTATTCAAACTTTAAGTTATCAAGTTCTTGTCAAGAAAAACCTGTTCCCAAAATTGGTAAGCTGAAATATGTTCTATCTCATAAAGAGTGAGATAATAATGTAGCTGTGACATAAAGTTTGAAATAAAAGTAGAAAAAGATCATTCTATGAATGGTATGTGCTGGAACCCCTCAATAGTACCCTCTCTATGTTCCTTGATCTTCCATTGGCCCATGTTCATTGACAAACCCTCCTTCGATGCCTTGTCTGCCTCCTGGTTGTTTTCCTTGTAAACATGTTGGCAAGAGAAAGAAACAAAAGAGTTTAGAACCTCTTTAGCAGACAATAAGATACTTGCAAGTCTAATATTCTTGCATTGTTGTGTCCCATTAATCCAATTTACAACATTCATAGATTCACCCATGAAATTTAAATTTCTACATCCTTTCTTAGCTGCAAAGACCAAGAGAAGTTTAAGGCTCATGAGTTCAACAAAGTTTTTATTGCCTTCCCCTAAACTTGCCACCAGTTCATAGAAATATGTCTCAGTAAGAAATAGAAGAGCCCCACCACCACAGATATTACCTTGTGCTGCTCAATAAAAAAAAAACCCATGGCACCGATTTGTCCAATTCAACATCCAAAGCCTCCCTCTGTCTGGTAGATCTAATATATTGGGGAAAGGCACTCACAAAGCTATAAGAGAGGCTTGTTGTTATTTCTAAAGTGTGGCCCTGGCAAGAAGCATGGCACCCCTAGTGTCTTTAAGCATTCTAACCAAACAACTTTGATAAAGGCACATTGCTTAAAAATATGTAGAACCATATCTCCCTCTTCCTTGCAAAGCATACACCAGCCAAGCCCTTGAAAACATATTTTCTAAAGATTGTCCCAGGTTGGAACCTTGTTCTCTAGTGCACACCACATGAAGAGCCTATTTTTTGGTGGGCTATTGATTTTCCATAGTTTCTTCTACCACCAAAATAGATCCCTTCATAGACCATCTGCACTAAGTTTTAAGTAACTCACCTTTGGAGTGTAGCACCCAAGGGGATCAACATCGCAGACAAGTTCATCCTCCCTATCCCTTAACTTAATGAGTTCCCTATTCAAATCTCCAATATAACGTGCCAATTCCCCTTCATTAATATCTATTAACCCAAAAGAAGAATATGGTCTCCATGACTGAAACCATAAATTCTCCTGAATAGGGGTTGCAAGTTGGTAGAGGTAGAAAATGTCTCTCTGTCTAAGTACCTCCACCATGTGGCCAGGAAGTATGTGTTGTGCACTGTCGACCCATGGATCCTCACCAACCCTTAATTTCCTGCCATCCCCCACTTTCCAAGCTAGGTTGTTTTCAAGAACAATGAAGGTGTTAGAATAATCAACCCATAGTTTACCACCTTAGACATTAATTTAATTTTTTTTGTCTTACTTTCCTAGTTCATGTGTCCCACCTTATGCAAGTTGTCATTTACCTATCCATAGTGGTCAAAATTGCCTTATTTGACTCATGTAGCGCTTGGGAAACCTCAAGGAATCAATTCTACTTTATTCCTGGCCTCCTAGGCGCCCTTCTACTTTTTCTGCTTTTTCAGTGTTTTAAGGCAATAGGGAAAGTTTGACTAGGTGAGGTGAACTAGTTTTTTGTCCTCTTCATCCTCCACTCTTTTCTCCTTGGAAAAGCATGTATGAGTTGTCATTCCATCACTCTTTATCTTTCCTAAGCCATTTTTCTAATTCGTGAGCTCCATGACAGATTTGGGATCAGCTTTTTACACCTATGGGGGATTTGCTTAATTTTAGTAAGCTTGCTTTATGCTAGATTTGAATTGCTCCTAATGCATTCGAATCCCTGATGTATTTTATTTATTCAGCAACCTATTATGTTACAGGGTTGGCTATTGTACACTGAGTTAATACAGTTTAGTGTTCAGCTCCAATTTCAGTCTCTTTTGTGAGTGATTTTGCATGATCAATTGTTAATTGTTGTGAGTAAAATTAATCTATCACTGGGTTCAATTTCCATAGAAGGATTGCACCACAACTTTCCAAATCATAGAGCCTCCCGCATGGGATTTTCTGGGATTCCTAATCCAATCTTCAACCGAATCCGAAGCTAAGTACTTATGTATCATAACATGTGTCCAAAGACTGTCATATTTTAACAACCTCCATCTCCCCTTGGCTGTAAGAGACTTCATAAAAAAGAAAATATTCTTGAGGGCCCAGCCTCCCAGACCTTTTGGTACCGCAATATTTTCCCATCGGACCCAAGGAGTCACCTAAGTTTCCTGCTTGCCACTCCACATTAACCTGAAACAGATTCTCCTTGCTGCTTCCAGAATACCTTTAGGGATCCAAGCAAGTGACATCCAATATACAGGTATAGCTTCCAATACCGATTTCACCAAAACCAATATGCCTACTCTAGACAACCACTTATGACTCCACAGCTTTAGTCTCTTTTCCATCTTTTCAAGAAGCTAATTCCAATCATGTTTGTGATAATCATTAGGTTTGAGACAAAAACCTGAATATTTCATGCCCTCTTCAATTTCAGTCGGCTTGTAAGGAAATACCCTGCTGATTTCAAGGGTCTCTTCAGCCAACAGCAGGTGAGAAGTTAGGGTTGATTTCCTCTCATTAATATCCCTAGAAGAGTATTAATGTCCCTCAGCATCCCTGTGCAGAAAATGAGGAAAGCATCCACAAACAGGAGGTGAGTTAAATGAAGAACCTGGGAAATTTGTATGCCCTTCAAAGAACCATGACTTTTAGTTTCCCTGAAGGCCCTACTTAATCCTTCATCCACCAACAGAAAGAGTAAGGGGGACAAGATAAATCCTTGGCGCAGTCCTCTCTCAACATGGAAAAAAGGTGAAGCCGCCCCATTGATTAGAAGAGAAAAGGAGACTGTAGTAATGAAACTCATGATCCATCTGATAAATCCAATACCAAATCCAAGATGAGTCAGCATCATATGAATTTATAACCAACTAACCTTATCATAGGCTTTAGACAGATCAATTTTGAGGATAACCCCTTTGATATTTGTTGTCTTTATACTGTGCAACCCTTCCTGTTCCCCTCCAATGGCTTCATGAATCTATCTTCCCTCCAAAAACCCAAATTGCTCTTCAGTGATATGTTTTGAAAGAATGTCCTTGAATATTCAAGAAATCACCTTAGAGACCACCTTATAGACACAATTACAGAGAGAGATGGGTCTAAAATCATTTAATGAGGTAGGGTTGTCAACCTTGGGGATTGATGCAATAAAGGTTGAGTTTAAATCGACAAGGAGTCTCCCCAAGAGTCTGGTGTCTTCCAAAACCTTCAAAATATCTCCCCCTAGAAGATCATATTGACCCAGAAATAATTCAATTGTCCACCCATCGGATCAAGGACTTTTATCCTTCTGAAAACTATGTCATGCTACCTTTAGTTCCTCCTCGGTAACTTCTTCCATAAGTGAAATATTGTCTTCCTCCTCCATGAACTTGGGGAACAGTTGAGCTATTCTGATGAATTCAATAATAAAAGCCTGAGGAGGAGCTTTGAAAAGATTCTTAAATTGAGATACCCCTATTCTAGCCTTTCATCAAAGGAGGATTGGGTTGCACCATGTTCATCCATAAAGCTCCAAATCGTATTGGAATCCTTCCTCCCTCTAGCATAAGCATCAATTTTTTTTTAATTATCATCTCCACATTCCAACCAGGTAGCTCTTCTGTTTAGTCTCCAAGTCTCCTCCCTTTCTAGCAGCAAAGAGTTACTTCTCCCTTCAATCCTTCTAAGGTTCTCCTTGGTATCTTGGTTCAGCATCCCACCCCCATCCCCCTCCAGGATCCTATAAATATCCTCCTCTAAAAAATTTAGTTCCGTCCTCTCGAATATTTTTCCCCACAGACCACTCTTTGATTCCCCACTTTAATATTTTAAAGTTAGCTGCAAATTGGAAAGCTATTGAAAGTGGACTTCTAGGAGTGAAGGGGATCCAACTTCTAGAAATCAGTAATAAAAAGAATCATCATTTAACCAAGTCTTATTAAATTCAAAGGACTTGGTGATTATGTAGGTCCAATATTGATTTCTATAAATATAGGTAGATGATCAGAAAAACCCCCTCTTCTAACCAAATTCCGGAGTAGATGTATCATTTCCATCACATGTTCAGCCACAAAGAGTCTGTCCAACCTCTTAGCAACCCATCCATCGCCACACCTATTGTTTCTCCAAGTGTGATTTAGTTTGATAGGCTCAATGTCTAACCAATTCCTTTCAATAAGTTTCTAAGTGAAAAAGACTGTAAAAAAATCAACACGAACATGAGGCCCCCAAAACTTAGCCTGCCCCAAAGAGAAATTTCAATCCCCCCCCAGGATTACCGACTCTCCCATGAGGATTGAATTGTTAAAAAGGCCTTCCCATAATGGAATCCTATTTAGATAAGGAGCATAAATGTTAAAGACAGTAAAGGATATCTAAAGATCCAGTCCGAAAATGTTCAGACCCAACACTGATTCCATACCCCACATATTTAGGGCTTTGACAGTTCACTCATTCCATCCAATTTCCAAGTGCCCAGAACGCCCTCTAACATCCAAGGTCGTAAAATCCCAACCTGGAAACTATCTTTCTAGTCTCAATTGCACCACATCTCCTACACCTAAATTTTCTTGTAACAAGAGAATGTTAGGGTGTTCTAGCCCAACCACCCTTTTGAGTGTTGATCTTTTATGGGGACCAGCTAGACCCGAAAATTTGAAGGACACAAGTGCCATCTATGACCCTTCTTCAGGAAATGCACCACTCTAAGCTCCCTCTCAATAGATTGGTGATTTCCTTCCAAAAGATCCTTTTTGGATTTGGATTATGCTTTAGTGATAAAGGATTTACAACCTCTCCCTTTAGGGACAAGGGTGGCATAAAGACCTAAAACCCCATAAGACACCTTGGTGTAGGACCTAAGGAAATACCTCGAGTCAAATGAATCATGTAGGGCCAATAAGGTGGGAGAAAGTAAAGGTAGGGACTCTCTAGAGGAGTTATCAGCTACAGCAAGTAGGGGGGTCTTCTCTAATGTAGCAGCAGAGAAAGTCCTAGAGCCCACACAAGGCCTTGAAGAAATGTTCAGATTTTTTAGGCCCTCGACCCAATCCAAACCAGACAAAGTAACATTGCTAGAAAAAAAAATTAAGGAAGGGGACAAAGAAAAGGAGGATGTACTCAGGAAGGGATTCCTTGTATGAGCAAGATATCAAGTAGTCTACGCAATTCCCTTGCTAGTAAGGGTCCAGTAATAGCCTCATCAATGCTGCTATCCATCATCAAACACTATGGAGTAGGGTCCAAAGTCTGCAATCGTTAGAAAGTAGGAGGTCTCGCGAAAACTTCAATCCTTCCCCATTTTCTAGCTCTTGATTGATGTCAGTGCCCATTTAAAGTACGAAAAGACAATTTGCACTCTAAGGCCAGATGCCCATAAACATGGCACCACCTACATTGAAACGAGAAATATTGTAATCTAGGGGTTGTTTGATGAAAAAAGTGTTGAGTTATTGTAACTTTGAATAATATTCTAAATATATTTCAATGGTCCTTGATGTTTCTATCAGGAGAATTACTTGTATTACTTTGTACCCTGATGTTTCTATTAGGAGAATTACTTGCATTACTTTGTACCCTGATGTTCCTATTGAGAGAATTACTAAAAGTCATGAATAAGTCCCCTCCATTGTAAGTCAGGTCATTAATACCCCACTCCATTGTAAGTCGAGTCATTAGTACCCCAGTTGTGGTTACTTGAGCCTACATAACTAAGTCTAATATTAAGTGAAAAGAAGAATATAAATAAAGGTGTGGTGCTCCTCATTTAAAACACACACACTCACTTGTGTAGCGCATAAGAGAGAGAGAGAGAAAGAGTTTTAATTAGAGAAGGAGGAGGATCAGTCTTTTGTTTTTTCCTTTTATCTTTTTGGGGCATCTATATTGAGGAAGCTTTTGCTGGGTTTTTCCCTTTAGGGTTTTCCCAGGATAAATCTATGTTGTTCTTGTGATACCGTTTCTTTCAGTGATCCTATCTATATGATTTTGTAATGAAATTGAAATTAAATGTTGATAATCTAGCTTAGCATATGTAATTTTAACATGGTATCAAAGTTAGCTTGAATAGGACAACTTTCACAAGGTGAAAAATCCCTCTCTCTCCCCGAAAGAAATTAGGGTTTCGAGAAATTTTTTGATTTTCAGAAAACTGCTTACATAGAAAGTTGCACCATCCTAGAGCGCATCTATTGAGCTTGGAATCAAGGTTTTTGGGTGAGTGAGTCTCCAGGAAATTCAAACCCTAGTTTGACAACTGCACTAGAAAATTGTAGAACTAGAAAAAGTTGGAAGCTGTAGAATCTGAATCTCACAAGTCTGATTTTGAAGGTGAAGACTTGAGATCTCCAGAAACCAAGAACACCAGTAAACTCGCCTCAGTCAAGCGGATCTCCTGGTAAGTTCAGTTTCTCATTCCATAGAATTTCAATTTTTGTGATTTTCTGACAAGATGGCCCCAAGCACTATGCTTGAGGAAAAGCTAGAAGGCATAGATAATTTCTGAGCATGGAAATACAGGATTGATCTCATTCTCCAAGAGAATCATCTTGATAAGTATATCAAAGAGGAAGTTGCAGAACCTGAAGAAGCTGAAGCTAAGGAGAATCACAAGAAGGATATGATTAGGGAACAAAGGATTATTGTTGACTCTATCAAAGATCACTTGATCCCTCAAGTGTCATCCAAGAATACTCCAAAAGAAATGTATGATGCCCTATCCAGAATGTATGAGGGTAGAAACACCAACAGAAAGATGAATCTAAGAGTTGAACTGAAGAGCACTAAGATGATTCATGGAAAATCCATCCAGGACTACTTCACAAGGGTATCTCATATCAAAGAACAACTAGAAGCCATTGGAGACAAACTTGATGAATATGAGATGGTTATGACTGCTCTCAATGGTATCACTAGACCCTGGGAGTCATTCATCGAGATGATGTGTTCCAGGAAGGAAAGCATGAAGTTTGATGTGGTATGGGAAGACTGCATTCAAGAGGAGACTAGAGTGGCAAATAGAGAAGCCATACTTAAGGAAGATGATCAATCCCTAGCCACTCACACCAAGATAAGAATAAGTCAATATAATTTCAAGAGGAGAAACCTCAAGGAATCTCAACCTCCCAAAAGAATCCAAAGAACAAGGGAAAATCCTCCAGATAAAGACTACTCTAGTTTTCAATGTTTTCATTGTGATAAGATAGGACACATTGCCCAAAATTGTCCTATGAAGAGACAAGAATATAAGAAGAGGATCAACAACAACAAAATACATCATGCTCATCTAGCTGAAGATGAGGATGAAGAAGAGGAGGAAGAAGGACCTCCAAGAAAGCAAGCAAGAGAAGAAGATGCAGAATAATGTGTACTATTCTCTGCACTCGATAGGTCTGTGACACCTGGAGAAGACACTTGGCTTATTGATAGCGGTGCTTCAAAGAACATGATGGGACAAAATAAATCTCTGTCCAAACCTGAAGAAAATAACTCTCCTCAGAAATTATCCCTAGGAGATGACTATCAATATCCGATCAAAGGAGTTGGTGAAGCAAGCTACAAGCTTGATTCAGGAAATCCCCTGAAGATAAAGGAAGTATTGTATGTACCAGGTCTAAAGAAGAATCTACTTTCTATCTCAGCCTTAGATAAGAAAGGATTCATATTTGCATTCATAGATGGTCAAGTACTCATGTGGCCCAAAGGAAATAAAATTGAAGATGTTGTTGTTATCGGTGAAGAAGAAGGAGGTTTGTATAAACTCAAGGGACATTCAGAAACAACCCTTGTTCATGATTCCACTGATCCTAATGAACTATGGCATAGAAGGATTGCGCACATCAATTACAAAGAACTACCTTATGTGAACAAAGTAGTGACGAAATTACCAGACATGAAGATCAAACATGAAGGAATTTGCAAAGGATGTGCGAAAGGAAAGAACATCAAGAATCCATTTCCCAAGAGCGAAACAAAAACAAAAGGTATGTTGGAATTGATTCATTCAGATGTGTGTAGTCCAATGTTTTCCACATCCTTAATTGGATTTGAATACTATATCACATTTATTTATGACTATTCAAGAAAGACTTGGATATACTTCTTGAAAGAAAAGAGTGAAGTGTTTGAGAAATTCAAAGAATTCAAAGCCTTGATAGAGAATCTTTCAGACAAGAAAATAAAGACACTCGAATTAGACAACGGCAGAGAATATACTTCAAAAGAGTTTGAATCCTTTTGCAAAGATGCTGGAATCAAGAGGGAACTAACTAGTCCATAAAATCCTCGATAGAATGGGGTTGTGGAAACAAAGAACAAAACCGTCATGGAGGTAGTGAAGAAAATTATATATGATCAAGATCTTCCAAAACATCTATGGGTAGAAGCAGCAAGAACTGTTGTATATGTACAAAATAGAATATCTCATAGTGCCCTTGGATTCAAGAATCCAGAAGATATGTTCTCGAGAAAGACTCCTGAGGTAAGTCAACTCAAAATATTTGGTTGTCCAGTATATATCCATGTACCAAAAGAGAAAAGAACCAAGTTGGACCCTTCCAGAAAGAAGGGGATATTTGTTGGATACTGTGAAGTATCCAAGGCATTCAGAATTTACATTCATGGATTCCATCACATGGAAATCAGTAGAGATGTAACATTCAATGAAGAAGCAACTCTCAAGAGATCTAGAAAATGACAACATGAAGAAGTGTATGAGGAAGATGCACCTCCCAGAAATGTAGAGATTGCATTCCTCCCTGAAGATGAAGCTCCTGAAGAACATGACATGCAAGAACCACAAGAACCTCCTACGATGGAGATATCACGAAACAGAAAGCCTGCTTGGGTAAGAGAGATTATACAAGAAGAAGAAAGATATGGAGCTCCTAAAGGCTCCACAAGGGTAAGTAAGAATCCTAATACCTTTTCCAACTATGTAGCTTTGATGTGTGATCTTGTAGATCAAGAACCTACAAAGTGCGAAGAAGTGGTACAGAAGAAAGAATGGGTAGAAGCAATGACTGAAGAATACCAGTCAATAATGAAGAATGATGTATGGGATATAGTTCCCAAACTAGAAGGAAAAAGTGTAGTATCCTCCAAATGGATCTATAAGATAAAGCATGCATCTGACGAAAGTATCAAGAAGTATAAAGCAATATTTGTGGCCAGAGGTTTCTCTCAGAAAGAGGGAATTGATTACGAAGAGAAATTTTCCCCAATAGCATGGTATACTTCGATTAGAGCTATCATGGCACTTACATCCATGATGAAGTGGGACTTACACCATATGGATGTGAAAAAAACCTTCCAAAATGGTGTGATTGAAGAAGAAGTATACATAGAGAAGCCACAAGGATTTGAAGTTAAAGACAGACGAACCCATGTATGCAAGTTGAAGAAGGCCCTATATGGCCTGAAGCAAGCTCCCAGAGCCTTGTGTGGAAGAATAGATAGTTTCTTGACAAGCATGGGCTTTGCCAAGAGTAAATTCGATCCTAACCTTTACTTCAAGGTTATAGAAGTTGAACCTATCAAACTATTATTATATGTGGATGATCTATTTCTGACAGGGAATGAGAAATAAATTGTAGAATGTAAGAAGAAGCTCGCTGAAGAATTGCATCATCCTTGAACCTTGGTTCAGAAAGGTATCTGGAGGCTTCGGTCCTCGAGAATTTGGTAGGATTGCATCATCCTTGAACTTTGGTTCAGAAAGGTATCTGGAGGCTTCGGTCCCCAAGAATGTGATAGGATTGTATCATCCTTGAACTTTGGTTCAAAAAGGTATCCAGAGGCTTCGGTCCCCAATAATGTTGTAGGATTGTATCATCCCTGGATTTAAGTCCAAAAGTGATCTGAAGACATTTGTCTTCATATTGTGGATTGCAAGTTATTGATGATGATGATGTTCCTGATCGAAATATCGGAGTGATGATGATTATGTTCTTGATCAAAATATCAGAGTGTGATGATGATGATGTACTGATCGAAATATGAGAGTGTGATGATGATGATGTAATGATCAAAAGTTCAGAGTATGATGATGATGCTGATATAAATTTCAGAGTATGATGATGATGATGATGTTGATCGAAAGTTCAAAGTATGATGATGATGTTGATGATCGAAAGATCAAAGTGTTGATGATGATGTTGCTGATCGAAAGATGTTTTTGATGATCGAAAGGTCAAAACACTACAACAAAAAATGGATTTAGCGTCTCTTTTTGCATCCTTTTTTGCATCTAGACCATCTTTCAGTGTATTTTTCTTCAATTTTTGGACAAAATGGCACAATTTCACGGGTTGGTGCTATTTTAGGCATTTTTTGCGTCCTTTCTCTAAATCTGGCGCAAATTGCGGCGTAATTTGCACCAGGTTTTGCACCTGGTTATGTGCCAGGTTTTGCATCAGGTTTTGCAACAGGTTTTGAGCCTATTTTTGCACCTAATTTTGCGTCTAGTTTGTACATCTACTCTTGTTGTGCCCCCTTTTACGCCCACGTTTGCCTCAACTTTTACGCCCTTTTTTTCATCCACTTTTGCATCATTTTTTACATCTACTTTTGCATCCACTTCTGCTTCTTTTTTTGCATCCCTCTGTGTGCCAAGTTTTGCATCAAAGTTTACATCCTGTTTTGAGTCTAGTTTTGCAACTCGTTTTGTTTTAGCGATTTTTGCATCCATTTTTGCGTCCACTTTTGCACCCACATTTTCATCCCTTTTTGCATCCTATTTTGCATCCATGTTTACGTCTTTTTTTGCATCTACTATTGCATCCACTTTTGCATCCACTTTTGTTGCGTCCCAATTCACACCCATTTTTGCGCTTACTTTTACACCCACTTTTGCTTCAACTTTTGCATCCGCGTTTGCATATTTTTTTGCATCCAATTTTACATCAATTATTGCATCCCTTTATGCATCCACTTTTGCATCGAGTTTTGCATTGGGTGTTACGACTACTTTTGCATCTAATTTTGCATCTACTTTTGTTGCATCCACTTTCACACCCAATTTTGTATCCAATTTTACATCCATGGTTGTATCCACTTTTGCACCACTTTTTTCATCGTATTTTGCTTCCATGATTGCATCATTTTTTGCATCCACTTTTGCATCACCGTTTGCATCCATTTTTGTTGCACCCCATTATGTGCCCACTTTTGCACCTACTTTTGTTGCATCCATATTTGCATCCTTTTTTGCATCCAATTTTACACCCAGATGTTGAAGATGAAAATGAGGATAATGATTATGATATTGAGGATGGTTATGATGATGATGATAATGTTGCTGATAATGAGGAGAACGATGACAATGATGATGATGATGACGACGATTATGATGATGATGATGATGACGACGATTATGATGATGATGATGATGATGATGATGATGAGGATAATGGCAATGCCGAAATCACCGATGATTATGATGGCAATGAAATGAATGATGATGATGGTGATGATGACAATGACAATGATGATGAATACAATGAGAATGATGATGTTGATCATCTTAAAAAATAAGTTGTTATTTTCATGCATAAATCATGTGTGTCCTCCATGTCCCTTTTCCACTAATCACATATGTTGGGTAGATGTTATTTCTTATTCCAAAGGTAATGATGAATAACTCATGAAAATGCCAATAATCGTGATGATGATGATCTCAAGGACAATGGAGATGATGATTATGCCGATGATGATGACTATTGTGATAATCATGATGACACTGACAAAGATGACGACAATGATCACTGTCATTGTCATCTAGTTCATCATCATCATCAAAAACATCATCACTGTCATTGTCATCTAGTTCATCATCATCATCATTTAAAGCATATGGGTATGTTTACCAATTAAAGCATGCATAACAAGTGAGATTCTTATAAAACAG
>LPNX010356224.1:85521-96098 GCA_001517045.1 Pseudotsuga menziesii | reverse complement strand
TTTCGTTAGGTCCCTTCCCCAAACAATCCCATCCTAATAGGGAAAACAAAAGACGGCAATATTGTCTGTGTCCCTAACCACTCATGACCATTTTTTTTTTTAAACTACAGATATCGTCGCTATATCGACGGCGTGCCGTGGAACTTTGCGACGGTTACTCGTCGATATAGCGACGCTTACTCGTGGAACTTTGCGACGGTTACTCGTCGATAAAGCGACGCCTACTCGTCGATAAAGCGACGCCTACTCGTCGATATAGCGACGCTTACTCGTGGAACTTTGCGACGCTTACTCGTCGATATAGAGACGTCGTACCGTCGCAGGTTGAGTTTTTCATTCTAGGATGGTCCGTCGCAATTGCGACGTATTTCCGTCGCTCTTGCCACGCAATTAACAGGTCGTCGCTATTGCGATGAAAGGACTGCCACGGGAAAAAAAACACTTAGACGTGGCAATATCCACGCTTTTCCGTGGATATTGCCACGTTTTGCCGTGGCAAAATTGATCACTTGTACTAGTGTAATATTTTACTACTCAGTTTGTAAGATTGTGAGTAAGCAGGCATGTTATAAGCTTTTTTACTTTTTACTTTTTATTATTATTATTTTTATTAAGCCAACATGTGCCACATCACCATTACAGATGGGACACATCTAGCCCATTTGAGCTCTAGAAAGGACATGTAGGTGGACACTCTTAATCATGAGCGAAGAAATTGATTGAAAACTTTAAAAAATTATAAGAATATAGTAAAAATGTTACTTATTTGTAATTATTTAGAAATTTATATATCTTATAAATCATGAATATAATAAATATTAGAAAAAAATTAGTATATATTTTATAATTATAAAAATGTGAATTTTCCATTTTAAACAAATTACTTAAAATGTGATTAGTGCATTGAAAACGCTCATTTTACAGTTTAGTAGGGGACGATGTGCAAGTCTTTCCCTCCTCATTTTAGAGGTGACACCTCTCCTTTATAAAAAAATTAATAAAATGTTATAAAAAATAGCATGTCAGTTCAACATAAAGGTATAACTCCTAGCCATATTCAGTTCATGTTAATCATAGTAATGGGGTAAGAAGGGAAGAAGGCAGTGAATGATTCAAGATTTTGGTGGTCCAAAAGCTTCCTAGTGGGAATTTTTGATCTAGGAGGATCATTTCATAGTCGATCAAATTTAAATTCTTCAAATCCTAAAGTAAAGTAAATCTTGCAGGGATGAAGAGCTCATCAAGATATTTTTGGCAACGCTTGTTCCGCGAAAAAATACCTCCATGTCCACCCAAGTCTTTACCCAACACACCACACGATGTGTGAAAGGTGCAAATTGTATATACGTTTGAATTAATTATTGTTTTGAAAATGGTGGAGGTCGAGGGCTAAGCCCTTGACCCCAATGTATCAACCAAACCATATGTCATGCCAACAGTGTTAAAATTGCAATTTTTATTGCATAAATGGATTCAGGATCCTCGATTACCCTTAAGGCAGCTAGATTATGCAAGTCCAATCACTCAAACTACCCTTTGAACAATTTCTATCGAATTTTGGCCTCGCCAAATTTTAGGTATAAATGATCTAGAGTTTAGCTTACTGCATAACCAAACCATATTCCATGACTATAGTTCATGAATTCGCCAAACCATATTCCATGATTATAGTTTATGAATTCGCCAAACCATATCGCCACATATGAAATCTTATCCATATTTCAAACTATGCCATATATCTTTGCGAACATGTGAAACCATATATTTCAAACCTTAACATTACCAAACCATACAATATCGTGGAACCATATAATATTTCCACCATGCAAAGGTTCAACAAACTATACCATATGTCTTTGCGAATATATGAAACCGTATATGTCAAACCTTAACATTACCAAACCATACAATATCGTGGAACCATATAATATTTCCACCATGCAACGGTTCAACAAAAGGTGCATAGGAAGAGGAGAGGCACGCAGGTTTGACCCCAGGACCTCTACTCCATATCACGAGCACTTTACCACTGGGCCATATGCCATCCAAGGGCCTTGGTTAAATGGTGGCGGAGTTTGTTTAAACCTTTGCACCCAGATATTGGGCCAAAAAGGGGAGCACATGGCTCCTCTATGCGCACCCAAAAGTGTTATTTAAACCATGGCCAAAGCCACGAAAACAAAGAGCAGAGCGCCATTTTTATGCACATATCCCGAGGTGAACAGTACAGGAAATCATTGTGCACAGTTCCCAAGGCAGGAAAGTATAGTCTATATAGGTCAGACATACGTGGTGTACGCAGGGCAGAGGGAGTTCTCGAATTGCATGCCAGAGGAGGCATCAGGAAAAGGTATTCAAGTTTATACTCATTTTTCTCAATTTTTCAAGAGGAATGCAATGGTCCATTATGTTTTTGGTTTTGACTAACCGTAACTCGAAGGTGTTCTTGAAACTCATATTTTGTAAAATTTTGAAGACTAATAAGATCGGCCTTCCCATTGGAAGTGGCCCGGATTTGTAGTTGAGGAGGGATGAACTCTCTTATGAGTTGTTGTCTTCATTTTATGGTTTTAATATCTCTTTTATTTTCTTATGTGATTGATTTTAAGCATTAAATTATTTATCTTTTAAGCATTTTATGAGTAATTAACATATAAATTTCACATGCAAATTAATGGTTAAAAAATATCCTGAAGATTTTCATATCACTGACTTATTGCACCAACCCCCAATTGATAAGTAATTGAATGATAACTTTAATTTTATCGATTCCTTACCCAATAATTCATCCCTATTCTAAGTTCTATTATGTGACTGACACAAGAAACTCAAACACGCACCTTCCTTTCTTCAAGATAATAATTGCGTCAAGTGCCTTCCCATTGGAAACATTGAATGATTGAGTTGCATGATTCAATCTTGATAATTGATGGCCCAAGGTGATTCCATGAAGGTGAGTACCACGTTTTGACCAAATTTGGCGATGAAAACCTGATTTTTTACTCATATGCTAGATAGAATCCCTCGAAACGCATATATTCCATGTGAACTTTGACTTGTAGTAAAAAAACAAATTGTAGAATATTATGTTGGATTCCCAATTATATTTTTTTACAAATATTCCGATGTCATTTAATGTGTGAAATTTCGAATTTAATGAACAGTGTGACCTTAAAAATTTGAAGAAGTTAATAAGTGACTCGTGTCCCACCCCAATAATTCAATCTTACTTTAATAATTTAAAATATGTGTGTGTGTGTGTGTGTGTCTGATCTACACAAAATGAACTGTGGTCTACATATTTTTTTGTTAATTTATTTCGCAATATGCAATTATTTATTATTTTTCAAAAGTGACCACATCTAATTTCAGCATCATTTTATACACATGTGTGTCCATCCCAACATTTTTTTCATTGTTTTCAAAAATTGAAAAACCAAAGATAGCCTTTTGAAGAGGAAGCGTTGATGTGTGGGCTGTGCATTTTTAAGAAATTTTTGGATGTGTATTTTTTACCCTGCGTATTTTTCTTTGAGCTGCTTCGAAGTTGTTTTCAGGTTTTCTGTGTAAGTTTTAGAATGAATTAAAAAAACCCCATATGAATGCCAAAATGCATGCATGATACCTCAATAGATAGAGGACTCCATGATGAATCTATCGGTACGAACTCCGCTCAGTTATGTGCCATGAATGGCAGGGTTTACACCCTTGGAAGACATAGAGAAACTTTGATTTTCCTGTAAGAGGGTTAATTCTTTGTTTTTTAGGCCCTCGATAGAGGTCTAGATCTCAATCAAGGTATTCAAAACCCTCTATAAAGATTTTAATAGTAGTTCGATCAAGGGTTTATTAAACCCTCGATCGTGGGTCTAATAAACCCTCGATCGAGCTATCGTTAAAACCTTGATCGAGGTCGTGTTTTGTTAAAATCCTACAAAAATTCTTGGGAATGAACTTAGGCATTGATAACATTAATGCCATTCCAACTACCTTTCTAGCCTCATTTCCCACTCGAATTCCAAAAGGAAATCTATATAAACATAAAACATAAACATGTTTACTAATTTTATCTTCACAATTGACTAACCTATTTGAAACAATGCTTGTGTTATAGTGCAAATTTAACATTGTGTATTGTGTTTACATATTGTTTCGGGTATGAATTTAGATTTTTGATCAATCACAATGGGAAGCAAGAAACGCCGAAGTAAAATATCTACTAGGAATCAAAGCAATGCCGAAGAAATAAGAGAGAAAGAAAGAGGAAAAAAAGAGCAATCTTGAGAGGAGAAGAAGTTGCAAATCAACCTATGATGGGAGAATCAAATACCATTGCTAACAATATTGGTATGATTTCAAATTTACGCAATTTCATATTCATATATATAATTTCATTTTCATATTGATCTAGTTCATATAATTTCATATGCATATATTCATATAATTTCATATTGCATATTCATATATTCAATTTCATAGTGTTCTAGTTCATATTATATATATGTGTGTGTGTGTGTGTGTGTGTTAAAGTGTTTTGAATTTAAATATAATTGTGTAATTGTAGTTTTGTAATTAATTCATAAACTTATATACATTGTATGTGCATGTATTCATAATTGTATGTACATTGTATAATTTCATATTCATATAATTTCATATTGCATATTCATATATTCGATTTCATAGTGTTCTAGTTCATAATTTATATATATACACATGTTAAATTGTTTAGAATTTAATTATAATTTTGTAATTGTAATTTTGTAATTAATTCATAAAATTATATACATTGTATGTGCATGTATATATACAACCTTATAAAACCACTTATGTACATGTGAAAGAATGGTATGTTTTGTGAAAGAATTGAAAACAATGTTTAACCACTACACTAAATTACATGTATACAAAGTAAGTGTATTATAGTATGAGTAGTTCTAGTTGTCCAATGAAATTAGAGAATGGTTGATTAATATATATAATTACAGTGCATAATATTTTAGCATAATATCTAGTTTTAAATTAATATGCATATATCCATTAGCCTCACATACAAATTAATTTTATAATTTGAAGATATAGCCTCACATGTAAATGAATTATAATTTGACAATATAGCCTCACATATATAAAAATTTTATGTTAAAAAATACAAAGATTGTTCTCAATGGGAGTTGATTGCATCATCATAGGTTGACTTGCATCTTCTCCTCTTAACATTGCACTTATTTACCTCATCCTTTCTAAAGCCTTATCTCTCATTTCATCGATTTTAATATGATTTTAATTTCATTTTCATAGTGTTCAAATTACAATTACATTAAATTATGATAATGATGATAATTACAATCACAATACAATCACAATTACAATTAAATTACATTATGATAATGATGATAATTACATTACAATTACATTACATTACAATCATGTACAAATGACTAGGAACCATATGGCTTTAAGCATTCATGACAATGATGATCTCAAAGAAAATCAACAACTATGACAAATTCAAGATTTGATTAGCCTTGAATATGAGATGTAAGAGATCATTGTAAAGATATGAAAATCAATACATTTAGAGAATATTCAAGCTTGTATAAATATTTGCTATTTTTTTAACAAACAATGACAATATGATAAGTAAAATAAAATGTTATTCAAGCTTGTATTTATTTGTTAATTTGTTAACAAAGAATGGCAATATGATAAACTTAAAATAAAATGTTATTCAAGCTTGTATAATTTATTTGCTAATTTTTTAACTAACAATGGAAATATGATAAGTAAAATAAAGTGTTATTCTTGAGCTTGTATTTATTTGCTAATTTTTTAACAAACAATTGCAATTTGATAACTAAAATAAAATGTGAATCTATGGTTAAAATTGTCATGGAGATATTAAACAATTATCATTATTTCATCAAAATATTATAGTTTATGAAGTTATAGCTTTTGCTAGCACCTTTTTATATGAAGTTATTATTTTTTACGAAAAGAGAATTGATTGCAAGCATACACAAAGATTGTCCTTTCTATGTTAATGTAACTTGTGGACCAATCAATTTTATATTAAAGTTTGTGAAATGGGTGTCATAGGTTGCATCAAATACAGACTCACAAGTGTAAATTATATGCATAAGACACCATGATGATAATCATTTTGATCTTCTAAATGATGCAAAACTCTTTGTTATTTATACCCCATCTTATCATATTGCCTTAAGGAAGATTTTATTGCAACAATATATAATTTTGGTGCTTTAAAAACAATTTTTTTTGCATACTGCATTTGTTTAAAATTTTCTAATTCTCTTATTTTCATTGAAAGATAGTGAAATTGAACAATGTAAAAGTCCCTTATTTGGTCAGAGAATTAAACAATTTCAAAATTCAATTAACTTATGCAGGGATAGATCCTCGCAGGCCATCACAAGATCGTGCACCCTCTAATTTCTCAAGATTAATTAGGAGCTTCAATGATGTCGGAATGGCTACTAATTGTTTAAGAGGGTTGGATGATGCCACTCAAGAAGAGTTCAGGAACCCGACCCCTGATCGAACAATCAGAGAGAATGTTAGTAACATAATCAAGTTTTACTTTGAACAAGAATCAGTGATTACACAAGCTCAAATCCTACATAGATTGATAAAATACAAAAAAATGAAATGTGCCACAAAGTTGTTGGGTTTTAAGGATGTTAATAATAAAAATGCATGACAGAATGTAACAGAAAATGTAACAACTACACTATCTGCATTTGGAAAGTCAAGAAAAACTGATATCAGCGCTGCTCGTAGGGAAATTACAACTGTTATTATGGCACAAAGCACCTCAAGAAATTGAATGGTCGCAACAATGTGAAAGCTACTCCACATTTCAAGAAAAACACCGCACAAATACACTAAATTCAAGGTAAAGATAGATGAAAATGATGAAGCTGCTTGTTGGGCTCTTATTTGAAAAGAAGCATATAAAGACAGGATGGAAGAGGGAATCAAAGAGAATGTGATAGAGTACTGGGACAACCATTCTCATGCTATACCAAATAGAAAACATGTCCTGTGACAACGTTCTGGAAGAGGCGTTTATAAGGAGCATTGTGCAAGCATGTTATGGAGATGACAGGAGTTGCTTTGTTCGAGGAATTCAAAGAATCAAATCCCAGTCTCCAAATATAATTTAGCACGGTTCAATAAGTTGAAACCATGGTATATTCGGCCGAATATAATTCGGGACACTTGTTGTTGTCGATACCACGTTGAACTCTAATTATACTATGACATATTTGTGGATTTTTGCAGAAAACATTGGGATGGTGAACGAGCTCCTCACATAGTGCGGGATTTTATTTCTATGATACTATGCAATAGGAATCCTGAAAAATGTGTTTTTCATTAAAAGGTGTGTAGGTGGGAGAAGATTCCATGAATGTGTGATTTGGCATTATTCCCTAGGAAGTTTCCTATCGATCCAACACACCCTGAATTTTCAGATATCTTAGTTAAGTGGAAGAGATATGAGTATGTCTGCATGAGTCCATCATGTTCTTCACATGTTCCTTCTAAGAGGATCAACTTGCTCTAGGATGAGATTCCTATTTAAAACTTCATGGACACGTTTCAAAGTCATATTTACAGATACATTAAACACTCCAACATGTCTAGGTGGCAAGATTTACAATTTAAGCAATCTTGTGAGGTTTTTGAGCCAGGAAAAATCCTATCAGTGGTAGACTTTGCTAAGAATTGCACATTTTCTCCTCAGAGAGAGATACAAAGTGATTATTATCACTCCTACTAGGTTTCCATCTTCGTACATGTATTGTATAGACATTCTCAGGCGAGCATTGATGGTAGGGATAGCACTCCTCAGTCACACGATGTGATCAAGGAACACCATTTTTATGTCAATGATGATCGTGAGCACGACACGTTGTTTGTTTAACACTGCTTTGGGTTGATTTATGATTCATTCAAAAAGAATGGGGTGTCATTTACAGAACACTAGATTTGGTCAGATGGATGCGTGGGGCAGTTCAAATCGGTACGCTCCTTTTATTGGTTGAGTCACCTTCACAAAGAGACAGGAATTCAACACACCTGGAGCTTTTTTTAAATAGGGCACGAAAAGGGTGAACATGATGGCGCAGGTGCATGCATGAAACGAGCACTTCGAAGGTACCAAATGAGTTATAGTGCATCTCAACTCAAGTGCTTAGTAGAAGTAGTTGATTGGTGCACACAAAATTTGGGTCACCAAGGTCATGAACAAGCAAGGTCAGTGCGCAGGTAGGAACAACAACTTAATTGGAATTTACTAAATTTGTTTGTATTATTATATATATAAATATGATGTTTTTTAGTCGATGCAGGTTTTTTGGGGATGTTTCCCTTAGCGATGTGAATAGATCCATGCCATGGTATTGCGAGACCATACCTAGTACGATAGAACTACATTTAGTTCGTAGTAAAGACATGGGTGACATATTTTCCATTGAAATGAGGAAGTATGTGTGTTTCTATGAGTTATGCATTGACACCAATGGACTGGGGGATGATCATTGCGTGAACGATGCATATGTCAAACAATGGAAATATGTCCCTCTTAATCCAAAGGGGCCACATCCAATTCCAACATGGCAAGAGATGCGTGCTGACGAGGCAGTGGTTTCACTAGATCATGATTGGGTTTCTAATTTGGTTAAGCAAGGTACATGATTTGATCAATGGATTCATTGTGTCGTTCACACATTCAAGTTTCAAATAGTTGATTGAATGTTTAAACTTCTAGTCTTGTACACACACACACATATATATATTTGTTTAATATTTGAAAATATTGATGCAGGTGATGTATTTGTTGTAATTGCACCACTGGGAAATTACGAGCATGTGGCATAATTTTTGATGCGGTGTACACAAATCAAAAGCAGGTTGGTGCGACCCTATATTGATGGAGAGTTCACGTACCAAGTTGGTGACCTAGTTGTGATTGGCCACTTTTCTGAAAAAGTGAGAAGACAAGGTGGTTATATTAATTATAGATAATTCATGCCTGAATATATATCTTGTCGGTACAGTCATTTGGTGGTGGCAGCTCAGATACATCTCATTGAAATCAAGGTGAAGAGGGGTTAACCAAAGAGATGGAAGATGTCAGAAGCTGACCATGATCGTATTATGGAGACATTCATTCCTATAACCCATTGGCCGGATGAATTAAATTGATATGCCACTTTTGATGTTGACATAGTTGACATGCTTTTGAAATGTAGCAAATCAAAATTTCTTCTAAAATATATCATTTGTATTTAAATGTAATTTTTGTAAAATTATATATGTGAGTATGTGCATTCACATATACTCTACGTGCATTCACCTATACCTAAGAATACCAACAATGTCCTAAGACCATGTTATGGAAACTCAATTTTGCCTATGTAATTTTTTTTGGGTGTATTTGTGCAAATACATGTATATCAAGCTCTATTTGTGCAAAGTTATAAATTACATGTTACATTGTAGACAAGTTGTAAATTGTAAGCTTCTAAATTGTTAGTGATATGCAATACAAAGAACAACACATACATTTATTGTGTCCTCATTAAATCTACCAATTGCAATTGATATTAATTTCTTTTCCATTTTTACCCTATCTTGGTCTCTACCCCCTTTTACTCTTTGTAATATTCATTTGTTGTAAATTGTAAACTTGTAAACTTTAAAATTGTAACTTGTAAACTTTGCAAAATTGTGAATTTTAAACTTGTAAGTTCCTTATAAATTATTGGAGATGGGTAAATTTTGTAAACTTGTCAATTAAATGAGATTGAATTGTAGATTTTAATTGTAATTGCAATTGTAATTGAAAATTGCAAAACCTGATTATAGTTTAGATCAATTGTGATTTTTGTAAACTTGTAAATTCTTTTGCAAATGAAATTAATTTTTATTTATCTGTAAATGAGATCTAATTTTGAATTGTAATTGTAAATTGTAGTTGTAATTTAAAATTGCAAATTGTGAGTGTAAATCGCACCCAGTAGATTACATTGTATAGTTGTTAATTTTGTAACATTTTAATTGTAAGTTATGTTAAATTGTAAGTTTCTTTTGATTGACAATTTTGCAAACTTGTAAATTTTTTTACAAATGAAATCAAATTTAAAATTGTAGTTGTAATTTTTTTTTGTAAATGAAATCAAATTTTACATTGTAATTGTAAATTGTAGTTGTAATTTAAAATTGCAAATTGTGATTGTAATTTAAAATTGTAGTTGTAATTTTTTTTGTAAATGAAATCAAATTTTACATTGCAATTGTAAATTGTAGTTGTAATTTAAAATTGCAAATTGTGATTGTAATTTGCACCTAGTAGATCTTACATTGTAAAGTTGTAAATTTTGTAACATTTTAATTGTAAGTTATGTTAAAATTTGTAAGTTCCATTAGATTGACAATTTTGCAAACATGTAAACTTGTAAACATTGTAAATTTTGTAAACTTGTAATTTATTAAATTGCAAAATTGTACAATTTCGTTAGTTTGTAAACCATTAATGATTGTTAAATATG
>LPNX010356224.1:0-85331 GCA_001517045.1 Pseudotsuga menziesii | reverse complement strand
TATATAATCATTAAGTACAAAATAATAAAGTCCACAAATAACATAGTCTACAAATCACCTCTACGACATTGATCGAGAGATCGATCATCATGGACACTACTGTCAGCTGCATTATGCCCCTAGCCTTCTTCATGCACATCATGAAGAAAATTTCCCAAGTCTGAGAACTGCAGAAGTTAAAACCATGAACTTCGCAAGTCATTTACATACCACATATTTAAATTACATGTACAATGTGACAAAAAATTAAATATATATGAAACACGAATCTATGAACTCACCTCGCTCGAGTCGAGTGTCAGGTTTGGGAGGTTGGGTATTTGCCAAGACGAGCATTCATCAGGACCCAGTTGATGAGCAGCAACCCACACATCTGTAAACATCACGGCGGCTTCAATGCCCTCATCTACAGCTTCATGTGTCTGCGTCTGTTTCCATGGCATGAATATAGTTATATTAATGAATTACAATTTGAACTTGAGAATTAAAATTTGAACATGTAAATTATAATCTGAACATAAATGTGCAAACAATTCGAACATAAATAACTAGTACCTGTTGACTAGCGTGTCATGAGTAGGACTCGAGCAAGGCTATGTATAATCCTGTGCAATGCCCTTGCCTCTATCCTCTACAATATGAACAAGATAAATGATGAAAGTTAGAACAAATGAAAGTATTACATGTTCAACAATTGCCTCATTTAGAAATTCAAATTTAGGATGACAGTTTACACATACCTCATCGACGTGGGCAAAAGAAACTGCAGTGGGACCTCGAACAGATGCATCACTGCCAAAAAGGACCTCCATGAAACTGGGCTCCTGCATGGAGATCTAACACAAAGCAAAGTATTAGTTTAAAAAATGATTAATTTGAAAATACATTACAATCAAGAAAATCAAATGACGACAATAAAGATATACATGTCCCATCAGTTGAGGCTTGCATCTATCATGCAGTCAAAAATATGCATCACAGGATGTGATAGCATACTGCAGCACTGTTTCATGATCAATAATGCAAAGAATATCATCGTCCACCCATTGTAACTTAGTCTCTATAGGTGCAGTGCATGCTCTGTGTCTCTCTTCCTACATAGCCATCATGGTACCATGCATTGTCATGCGTGTCGCCTCTATTAGTGCACTCCGTTCCTCAATTGCTAGCTAAGATGACTCGTCTACATCATGTGTCCTAAGCAAGGTCTTACTAGGGAAACCTACCAAAGGCTCTGGAGCTGCATGAGCTCTAGGGTCTCTCCTAGCCCCAGGATGTGCATGACTGTGTCCCCCACCAGCACCATAGATCCCTCTCAGCGCTCAGTAGATCCATATTTGGGGCCATGTTGTGCAGCCGCGGCACTTGAAAATTAGATGAAAACATAAATTTCAATCAGAATACATACATCAACTGTAGGTGAATTTGAAATCAATATAAATTAAAGGTACCGATAACTAAAAGAAAAATATGTATTCATTTAATGTACCTGTCTCGTGGAGAACCTCCCCACCAACACCACCAATATCCTCCTCACCGCTCGCATGCATAGAGCGGCTGTCGCTCGGCTCCCCAGCAAGAGCATGTGTCAGCATAGGACGCCTCAGAAAACCTGTGAAAATAGAGACATACAAATTGATGATTAAATATACACATGTGAAACAGTTTAATTTTATGTAACTAACAACAAAGAGTACATCATGCACAATTGTATACTTACGAGTCCTCTACCGACCTCCAAAGCAAGGAATAGTTGCAGATCCTCTAGTTCTTTGCCTTCAGCAAACCGAAGAACCCTGCTCTATAGATGCATCTGCATGAAATAAGGCATAATAAACGCAGTCAGCATACAATATAAGATAAATGATAAATATGTCAATAGTAAAGATGTATAATATATAATTATAATTTTATTAGCAAAGTAAAATAACAAAATACAAATAATTTGATACTATTTCAAGGGGCCACTGGAATTTAAAGAGATAGAAAAGAGTTATGGGAGATTGTGTGTACCACTGGCATTTTAAGGGAAGAATTTTTTTTTTAGGGGGGGGGGGGGGGGGGGTAACTTGAATTCGAAACACTCGGGATGAATTTTTAGCATTGTTGGCCCTTCTTTGGTTTGCTCAACATAAAAGTTTCACCTCTTTGCATGTTTATGGGGATTCAAAAAATGTTGTGGATTGGGTAAAGAAGAGATATTTTCTCAAGGTGGTCATCTTAAAACATTAGTGTGATTAAATTGAGGTTATGAAGTCTCTTTTTCCGGATCTTACCTTTTCCCACATTTATAGAACCTTCAACAAGCTACCAAACCAACTATCTAAAGAGTTATGGGCTCCCGAAAAGGATTTCTTTATTTTGCATAGATGCTTGATTTTGAGAAGATTGATGAAGGATCCCTACTTATCTATTAGGTTGTTGGGATCTCATTTTATTTGAAGACTCTTAACATTGTTTTTTTGCTATGGACTTGTTTGGATGATTTTGTTGGACAGATTGGTTTTGGGATGGCCTTAGTCCTCAATTTTTTTATAGTTTTTGGAAATTGTCATATGTATCTCAGTCATGTCATTTGTTTTAGTCTTGTTTTGCCCTACATAGGGAATGTTGGTTGTTTCTAGATTGTTGTTGGTGGAAGGTATGTTTATTACAAGAGGCTAGATATTCTATGATATTGTCCTAGGTAACTTTCATTCACACTTAAATAACAAGTTTCATGTTTTATTTTTTTTCTTTTGAAAACCAAGAAAAGCCACAAAACCACCCAATAGGTAGGTAATATGGATGCTTCTTTAATTCACATAAGCTAAGTTAAATTAGTATTATATATTTCTTATTTGAGAGTGTAAATCTACTTCTAAATGACATACCTAAAAGTATCTAAGTTTAATTAGTTTTTTTAGTTTTAATTAATTTGGATATATATCTTTTTGTTTTTGAGCTTTAGGTCAGAGAAGACATTGTAAAATTTCTATTTTTATTAATGATTTGCTATTTTATTAAAGTGTTATGTGCGGCTTAAACACATTTAGAGCCATAGTACAATTTTTAGAAAAATAAATAAATAAATAAAGTTTTCAAATAAACAAAAAAAACTTAATTAATTTTTTTTTAGCTTAATAAAAAAATTTCATTTTTTAATGATTTATTTTAATGTAAGTGTCATGTGTCACCTTCACACAATTTTAAAATAAATAAAATATAACTTTTAAATGAACCAAAAAAAACATCAAAATACCCTAAATAATCCATGTTCATCTTTCCCCATGCTAAATTCAACCATTTCATTGCCTCGCTTTTGATCACCTTCAATGGACAATAAAATAATAATATGTGTTTGTGAACCACTATGGACAAATAGATGTATCCCATTGTCCATTGGGTGAAATGAACCTCAACATTCATGTGCATGAAAATGTGTCTACTACCAAGGTCAATTTATTGTGAATTAGTTTAGTGTGAACCATATTAAACATAATAATTAGTATGATTCTATCAAATTTGATAATTATGGATTGATCTTCATAATTATGTAAGTTTATAATTAAATAAGTGAAATATATATAAAATTATATTTTTCTTCAATTTATTATCTATATATTTTGATAAATTATTCTTTAATTCTTAATTGATATGCTTTATTAAGTTTTCTTTCAAATATATTAGTGATTCTTTCCATCTTGACAATACTTTCATTTGAGTTTCCTTAAACAAAAAGATATAGTTTCACTTCTCTATAAATTTAAATCAAAACTTATAAATTTTAATAATAGTTTCATTTTTTTTTTAAATCTTTAAAATATTAATTTAATTTTTTAAAATTTTAAATTTAAATTTATATATTTCTTTAACTCTTATATAAACATTTTTTTAAAATTATAATTTTAAACTATTTTTTAAAATTATAATTCCAAACTAATTTTTAAAATTATAATTTTGTAAATTAATTTATATACATTTTTAAAATATAATTATGTTTTTAAATTAATTTGTAAAATTATAATTATATCATTAACTTTATCTTTACAAATGAAAACTTATACTCCAATTTAAATAGTAGGTTAATTATCCCCAAGGTGTAGACCACTTGGCAACAGTGCCCTTGTTAAGGTGTACGGGTGGAGGTTATAGTGGTAGCGGTCGAAATTGACCCTGTGTTACGCGAGTCACAACTTGTGTATTTAATTAATTCTTTGATCTTTTTTTTTTAAATTAAATTACAGTTCTAGTTTTCCAAAATTTAATGTATAAATTTATAAATTTTATTAGTAATATTTTTTACTATTATTTTAAAATATTCTAAATTTATAATTTATAATTTTCAAAAAATGTTGAATATAAATCGATATATATTTTTTTTAAATATCAAAAATATAATTTTATTTTAAATTATGGATTTTTATTAATTTTTTAATTTGATATTCTTTAAAAAAAATTAAATCATAAATTTCTATTAATTTTTTAATTTAAAAAATACCTTTATTTTTCATAATTTAAAATCAAATTCTATAAACTTCATTAATATTTCCATTTGATTTTCCTTGATAAATCTAAAAAATATATAAGTACATCTTTATGAATTAAAATCCAAATTTATATACTTATTTATTATTATTTTTTTCTTTCAAAAAGTTTAAAAAAATGATGATCAACATTTTCATAATACTTTGTTTGAACTTAGGGGTGGCAGGTGCGGGGGGGATCTTGTTGGATCCCGGAGGACAAGTTGAACAAAGCTTCGCCTGGGGTCTAGGCAATAGAACTAACAATGAAGCTGAGTGGATGGCTCTTCTCCAGGGTCTTCAACTTCTTCATGCTAAAAAGATTCGAAAGGTTTTGATATTTGGAGACTCTAGGCATGTTATCTACAAGCTGATTCATGGGTACCCTAAAGGAGAAATTAAATGTCGCCGCTTGTATAAAAAAGCTAAGCTGCTTATGTCTCAATCCTATGAGGCTTTTCATATCCTCCGGCATAATAATAAAGCAGCGGACAACATGGCTAATGTAGGTGCCAGGCTTCCTCAAGGCCACTACAGCCAAGATGGAAATCACCCATACCTCAAATTCATTCCATGATGAGTTGGTATAAGGTTCATTTTCGGACTCTCCTCTCGCGAAATCCCAAAGTAAAGTCTCTATCCTTTCAAAAAAAAATTGGATGCCTCCTTGTCTTCCATCCTCCTCCCCTCCTCTCTTTATCCTTCCCCCTCCATATCTTCTCTCCCTCCCTCTTCTTTTCCCTTCTCCCCCTTCTTCTCCACCCTTCCCTCCTTCTCCTTTTTTCCCCCTCCCATCGCATCCCTCCTTCACTTCACCGCCTCCCCCAAGATGGCCCCCATCTCCCCCTTATTTTTGACGGCTCCATGCATTTATTAACTTGTCTCGTTTTCCTTCCTTTCTTGGCCGCGTGGATTTCTCTCCTGTCCTCGGTTGTAGCAGAATTAAAGCCCATCAGGCCTCTAATTTACTGCCTTGGTCCTTCGCACGATTGTAGTCTCCCCTCCCTCTTCTCTATGACGCTTCCCTGCAAAGACATATTCTATAATTTTTCTTCGGACTCTGGTTATGGCTCTCCAGAAACAGTGCGATTTCTTCTGAATGTTGTAGCTGGAGTTGAGGGTGGGAGGCTGCTGGGCATCCTGTGGCAGGTGCTTCCTCTCATCCGTGCCTTCGTAAAGGAGCGTCTGGCTCTTGCTACTTTCTCCATTTGTCATTGCGGCTATCCCTCTGCGTCCTGGTTTTCTGGAAGTAACGTTGGTGCAAATATTTCTCATGAAGGCAGTTTGAATCGGGTCTTGGGTTGCCTCTGCACTGGTTGGAAGGAAGGCGCTGTGGGAACGCTAGCCTGCACAGACATACTTGGGGGTTTTGTGCTACAACAAGAAATTGCAGTGCTCAAGCGTGTTGTTAGAGCTTCGTGGGTTGAGAACTAGGATTGTATTATTCATCCTTTGCACAATCAGTTTGCCTGCATAGCGATTTCGGTGGACACTGGAAATATGGCCCAAGTTGGTGAGAATACAGGGTTACAGGACATCAAGAAAAATATGCACAGGATGTATGAGATGACAGCAATCGGGATTATGGATAATAAAGAAATGGCGAAGGAGATCAAAAAAATGGGCGAAACCGTGAGCTACACCTCGCTTCAGATCAGTAACCATGATGCCCGAATAGATGATACTGAAAGTAACATCCACGAGTTGCTGGGTAAGGTGGACAGAATTCAGGAAGATCTCGAGAAGCACATTACCATGAACCAAGGAAGCGGAGTAAATGGAGCAACTGATGCAGCTGATCATCCCATGGAAGAAGAGTCCATAGTACAGCCAAGGGCTCTCAGAGGAAACCCTTAACTTATGTCCTTTGGTTAAACTGTTTTATTTTCGTTTAGTTAATGTTTTTTTGCATTTTACTATGTAACCATTTTGTTCGGGTATATACTACCCGAGACAATAGCAATTTTGGGAAAATCATATACTCTGTTTTATGGAAAACTCTCAGGATAAGCCTAGTGTGCAGCAATTTTGACTTGTCGGCTTTCTATATCATGTTTCCTCTATAATGAATGGCTGTGCACAGCCTGTTAATATACTCCTCTTTTATGTTTTTGTTAAAAAAAAAATTTACTTTTTTTGAACTTAAAAAAACAAAAATGCATAAGTACACTTTTCAATAAACTAAAATCAAAACATGCCAACTAATAAGTCAAAACATTCTTATAATATTTTATTATGAAAAAAATATTTATAAGAAATATAAATATGAATTAATATAATATTTTAATTATAATTATAATTTATTTTAATTAAATAGTTAATAGTTTATATATATATATATATATATATATATATATATTAAAATATATGGATTATTTAGATGAATGCATCCGTGGGTTTAAGGTTCATGATTGTCTCACGTCTAAGGTTTGGATTTTTCTCAATACTATGTGTATTGTCTGAGGATTGAAAAAAAATTGGGCAGCATTTTTGCTTGCCCGACACACATTTCAAAATTAAACTGGTAGCATAAACATTGCGGAATGATAGAAATATTTTTACAAACTATAAATTTAGTGTTTAAATTTAACAAATTTGAATTAAAATTTTATAAAAATTAATGTTTTTTCTCAGGTCTAGGGCTGATTAATTGTCTCTATGCTTCATATAGTTTATGTTTACTTGGTGTCTTATATATTTTTTTCATTCCTCCGTGTATTCTTGGAGGATTGAAAAAATTTGGCTAGCATTTTTGCTTGTCAAGCACACATTTAAAAATTAAACTGGCAGCATAAACGCTACCGGTTGGAAAAACGTATATAAAACAAACAAACAAAAATCAATTACAATTTTATAAAAATCCGACAGTATTTCTCCTTGCCGACACACATTTCAAACATATTAAACAAAAAAAATAACCTAAAAACATCTATAACAACCATTTTTTTCAATTTTAACCTAAAACTTTAAAACTTTAAAAAACATGTCCATTTAAATTTCAAAAAACAAGGTTTGGGTGTTACCTCTCTGCTCCGACATCATGGTGAAAGGTAGGGTGTGGTTGTGGCTTTTGTTGTATCTCGATCGAGGTTTATGGGTTGCATTGTAGCTCGATCAAGGTACCTATGTTGTGTGGAGAAAATGCAAAAAATAAGCCGCAACTACCCGCGGCCTTTTTTATAAAAAAAAAATTACAGGGACCTCAATCGAGGTCGGTATCTCGTTCAAGGTTTTATTAAACTCTCAATCGAGCTTTTGATAAACCCTCGATCAAGGTTTCAGCAACTCGATCAATGGTTTAGCAAAAGCTCGATCGAGGGTTTAATAAAACCTCGATTGAGCATTTATTAAACCCTCGATCGAGGTTTTAAGACCCCAATCAAGGTACATTTTTTTTCCAAAATTACCTTTCCAAAAATGCTAACCCACCTCCATGGATGCACCCCCTATCATTACTCTCTTCGACACTTCATTTCCATCTATTATATTCATGGATTAGTATTTAGGAGAATCATGCCACATGCTCTTGTTTCCTTGCACAGTCAACTATGGATTTCTTTATTATTATTATTATTATTATTATTATTATGTGATTATTATGCACATTTACATCACATTTATAATGCTACTACACTTAACAAGCGCATGGTTCACTAACTAATTTTACTTGCTAACACACACACACACATTCAAGGAATCCATGGTAAGCCCTTGGCCTTTAGCTCCTCACCATGTTCCTTACAATCGTCAATTATCATTTACATATCATTTTTCAAGGGTCAAAATGAGGGACATTACATATAGGGTGTGGAGAAACCTAATAAGGCATGGAGTGATATTTGGGATTGATCCTCGGGAACTATGATATTGGGAGCATATTCAAAGGGTGGAATAGTATCTTCCACTTCTAGTTATTAAGTACCCTCCATGGTGTTCACCTCTAATACCTCAAGTGGTGAGGCATTTATCTGGAATAATTTATATTCTTTACATTATGCCCTCAAAAATATTTTCATCGCAACTACAGAAATAGATAAGGTGTTTACATTCATCCATGACATGCAGGGTTAGCTGTTCAATTCTTAATGGTGGTATGGTGGAATTTCTAGAAGTAGAATCCATTGGAGACATTTTACGAGTGGGAAATGAAGGTCATTTGGGATGGGCATTGATCACCATTTCAGCTTCTCTAGATCCATCACAAGCTTCCAGCCAGATGGAGGGTCAATGCATAATGACGTATGCTTGAATTACCACCTTGAGGAGACTAATGAAGAATCCTTAAAAAAAATGAGGTAGGCCCTCTATGTGGGTTGTCAAATTCTAAAAAGTTGTAATACAATCCATAATTGTGCCTTGGGCATAATTTGGTAAACATTCCTAGGTAGTGAATGTTCAAAACAATCATTAATGATCTTCACAAAATGGATAGAAGGGACGTAGTGACAATAAGCTCATTGGTACCATTCCCACCATTTCTATCTTTCTAAGTCTATATATAAAACTCCAAATTTTAACTTATGGAGATCATCCTTAATGCCATGGAGATACAAATAGTGTTCCATTTAAGTAGCCTAATCTGATGGATCAAAACCATCAAATTTATGCATGCCAGCCTTTAGGAAGTGGTGCAATGAATTTTTAACCTCAAATGAGAAAGGTTGGGTATATGGAAAGAGTGTCGGATCTATATTCGTCATTGACAATTGTATTAGTACTTGGATTACATTATTTAAAAGTGAAGCTCACATGTTGAGAAATGGAAACAATCATGTGTTTTTAGTTATCCATATCATTTCAATGGCCTTCCATAATAAGAGTGATCTTGTCAACTAAGTGTTTCAAGGCCATGACTAGTGATTTAGAATCTTGGGACATATCTTGGGTTGAGTCCTCCATGTTTTGTTGGTTCTAGGTGTGTACCATGGTAGTTAAAAAGTAGGAACACCAAATGGGGGATGGTCAGGTCCACACAAAAAGGGTTGTTAGATATGTAGACCAATACGATTAGCACAATGCAAATACTTTTTGAGATAGGTCTCCAACAAAGGTGTCACAATTCCACCAAAAAAGGTTGCTAGCGATATATACCAAAATGATCAACACAATTCATGGATTCCTTTGATATTGGGAACCAATAAAGGTTTCTAGGGCCCCCATATTTTTGTACTCTATGTATTACTCCCTTGTGAATATTATTGCATTGATAAAATTTCAAAATTCCCTCTAGATGCAAAGATGTCGAAATTTCACAGCCTAGTCATACAGAAATATTGACTGCACTAATAGAATGTCAAAATTCCTTCTAACGGCATATATGTAGGAATTTCCCTGGTACATTACATAGATAAGGATTTATAGGGTCCCAAGGACAAGGGATTGTCAAGGTGTTATAGCTCTCTGATATACGTGCAGGATCCAATAGTAGTAGTCATCCTAATCTATTAGGGATCTACCTAAGGAGGCTTAATCGTTCTCTTAGTCATACCACTCAACTACCCAGGTGCGTGAGAGTAATATTCCCAAGTGATGTGCTCATTTCCATTGTAATAACAATGCAATCGACCAAATTATTGAAAGTTGATTTCAAGTTACCTATGGGACTCCTTATATAGCCAAGACTGTGTGGAAGTGAGATTATGTGTGCAGGGAATATCTTATGCGGTACTAGTTGAAGGGAACTAACATAGGTTACAATAGTGTCCAATAAATCTGACTAAGTACCAATTGTATTATCTACATGTATGCTCTACCAACTACAATTTTACCCACTAAATTAAATATCTATGTGGTTATTTAAAGGTGCCAAAGCACATCTCTAGCCTAAAAAGAATTCTACGAAAATTTGGAGACGTGTTGGCTTAGGAAATTGCTCTGGTACCAATTGTGCTATACTTAACCCTAAAAATTATACCAGCAGCAATATAGAGAGAGATAAATAATACTAGAAACATAAGATTATAGTGAAAAATAACAAGTCAAAGGAAATAACCAAGAGAAATGATGCAGAAATGGTTCTTGTATCATGATAACCAAATGTGGAAGCAATGTTCACTCACCTCATAATGTTGGAATACATTTCTCTTGAGCAGATATTCAATATAATAATACTTGATGAGACAATTCATAGCCTTCTAGCTCTTTAAATAGGTTTTCAGTATCCAAAATCCTAACTACTTGACTTTGTCATAAATTATTTGAGTGCCAACTTCCTAGTGGACCTTAATTAATAGAGAGAGAATTTTTACATTAATTGTTCACTACTAACTTATCCCATGGGGTGTAGAATAGAAGGTGGATGGGTGTACTGTTTAGGCACTCCTTGTGTAATGTCACCGGTTCGAAACTTCGTGGGTGCTTACTTACAAAAAAAAATGTTTACTATTAACTCGACCTTTTCCAAAGGAGATGGATGCATACATTACTTGAATAACTCCTCAAGTAAGGGGATTAGAGTATATCCCTAACATTATAAATATCCCTCCTCCACACTTGCCACCCTTCTTGTATAATCATCAATGAAAAGAATGAAGTACCTAAATCCACCAAAAGATTATTCCATAGGACCAAGAATCACACTATGTATAAGTTTCAAACATATGCTTGCTCTCCATGCACTTGGATAAAAGGGATCTCTCTTTTGTTTTCCAAGTATGCATGCTTCACACTTGGAAATTTCCTTCTTGAGGGTAGGAAACCCTTTAACCATCTCCTCTATTTTAAGTTTACTTAGGAATTCAAATTCGAATGGTCAAATTTGTAATGTTGTAATTTTAATGAGCTAGAGGAAAAGTCCATTTATGCGACAAGACCTTGGTTGCAAGGAATGACTATTCGTTGTATCCTCAAAAAGTTTCCATCTTCACAACCCCTCATCATTGTCTTGAAGTTGTTATTTCATTGTCTTGAAGTTGTTATTTACTAAGTTAATTTTGATCCATCCATCTTCCATAATGATTCGATGACCTCCTTATCTAATTAGTACTAAGGACATTAAAAAAAAATTAAAATATGGAACATACCAAACATTGGTAAGTAATACTTTTACAATTCTAGGAAGAAAGAAATGGAGAAAGAAATGGATTGATCATTTTCCTTAAGAAGTATGGCTTGTGCCATATGTCAAATAAATTGGATTAAGTTCCATGTCCTTATTAGTGCATATGTTGTGTATCCCATGTATCGAGTATCCAATTGTCTTTGTACCCCTTTCTCATTTTTTGTCAATGGAAATTGAGTCTGCAAAATCCAATACTAATTAGTGTTGGAGTCATTTACCCAACATGCACACTTAATTTGGTCAATTTGGCCTTGTTAAACCACTATCCTAAGTTTAATTGACTTAATCAGAATCATATGAGCACTCTGTGACTTCAGCATGAGAACACCCACGCCTACCTTCAATCAGGGAGGCTAACTGGGATTCCTCCTTCAATCGGGGAGACATTCTGGGGTGATCTGAGTGTCATAAATGCACGTAATTGCTAATTGATTGTTACAACCAGTTAATTTGAGTTGTGAAGGTGCCTCCATTTCATTTATTGATTATTTTTATTAATATTTATAAACTGGAGACAACTACGGCGCCTCCAACCACTTCTGATGACCAGTTTGACTTCAATTAACCTCATCGGGGTTCATTGGAGTTAATTATGTGCTACCACTTGTTGATTGGCATGCAGTGACATGTGTCTGAGCTGATTTCAATTAGAATCAGTCATCCATTGCACTCCAATTCAATTAGGGCTCAGTTGAGTCAATCACGACTTGATCAGTGGGTTAACTAGGTGTGTTTGTTGTGGCTGACATTCAGTTAAGCTACACCCATTCATTCAATTCGAATGACCTCCTTGGGAATTCGAATTGTCTTGTCATTCATGCACCGTGCATGATCATTGTATTGTATTACTCATTCTTTATTGGTTATACAGAGCTGCTACCCCCATTGCATCACCATTATGCCATTCTCATGCTTAATTGTCTGAAATCTCTTATGAGACTGTGTTTTAGTCCCTAGATTACTGTGACGGTTTAATATGGTATCAGAGCTCACGACAGGATGAAGCTCAGATCTCTCAAAAACATGGTTTTTGACAAATCTTTCATGAAAAAAAGGTAGCATTGATTTTGACCATGGTTCCTTCAATAATGTCTTGTATGTCCCAAGTCTTGCTGAGCAAAAAGCTCAAAATTCCAACGTTGCACCAGAAGAAAAGGCTTACCACTTAATACCCCAAGTTAAGGAATTGTTGATCAATATTGCTTGATCAACTATGCTGGGTGTGATAAAAGCCTAAAATGTGCAGGATGTTTGACCTTAAAGTGCCCCTTTTGTTGGGATTTATAGGTTTTAACATGTGAAAAGCATTCGCTGCAGTAGTTTGAAATGGCTTCTTCCGTCGAACTCTTGACTCCGTTAAATTTTCATTCATGGAAAGGAGATATGTAGATCCAGCTACGTGCCAGAGGACTCTACCTGGTCACTATGGACACTAAATAATATCCTACTCATGTGATAGACAAAGCTAGATTCTTGAACAAGAAAGATGAAGCATTCAGTTTCTTGTGCCTCTCTATTTCTAGGGATCTTATTTTCCACCTCTTGGGATTGAAGACTCCAAAGGAAATTTGGGACAAAGTGGACACCCTATATGGAAAACAGGATGATTTGAGAGTTTATAATCTTGAAAACGAGATGATGTCTCTCCAACCTTCAAATTTCGAGACCTTAAATTATTTTTTCACAAAGTTCAACCACATTGTCTTACTATTGAAGCAGTGTAAGGTGGAGAAGGAGGATGATCAGCTCATCCTCACCATTCTCTCCAAAATTGGAGCTGATTATTCAATGTTTGTCTCTACAATCCATGCAGGGAAGCTCAAAACCCCTGGATCGAAGATGCCTTCATTGAGTCCCTAACAAGTGAACATGATAAGCTTTTCCAGATGGGGATCATCAAATACTCCTGTGATCAAGCCCTCTATGATTTGGGGCCCAAATATATGAAGGGTAAAGGAAAGAAGTAGAAGAATCAAAAACTAAATTTTAATATCCTAATACTAAATTTGAAAACTAGCAGCATGAAGAGCCTTCCGGCTCGAAGAAGAACAAAAACAAAGGGAATCATGGAAAGGAAAAAGTCAAGTGTTTGTACTGCGGGAAGGGCTTCCACCCTGAACATGCCTGCATGAAAAATAAACTTGATGAAGCAACTTCTCTTCTTGATAAAAATCACATCAATCTTTCGGAAAGCTTTCAGAGGAGAGATCAGCAAGATCGGGAACCACAGCATGAAAGAGGTCATGCTCTCATGGCAAGCACTTCAAAGTCCAAATCTCTTTTGATAGATTCTGGAGCTTCAAACCACATGATGGTTGAAAGAGACTCTTTCTCATATTTGGAGACCGGAAAAACCATTCCCATCCACATGGGAGATGACTCCACAATCATATCCGAAGGACAAGGTACTGTAAATATTAAGCATGGTTACTTTTCCAATGTTATGTATGTACCATATCTTGCATCAAACTTCCTAAGTGTTTATCAAATGACACATATGGGAGTGCCCAAGAGAGTCTCCTTTATCCCAGATGATGTAGAGATCACAGAACTTACATCTGAAAAACTTGTAGCAAAAGGCCTTGCAAACCATCATGCAAAAGCTTGCGAGTTCTCCCATTTTGTGGTGGATGCAAATCCCACCGCATTGCTGACTCATGGAAATGAGGTTAGTATACTGTGGCATGAAAGGTTAGGCCACCTAAAATTTAAATACTTGCAGCAATTACAGAAGAATTCCATGGTTGAAGGCCTCTCATTCATCAAAGCTACCACCGGAATTTGCAAGGGTTGTGTTGTTGGAAAGCACCCTGAGCATAAGTTTGATCGGGGGAAGGCAAGTCGAGCATCATGCATGTTGGGGCTGATACATTCTGATATTAGCAGACCCATGCCTACCACATCCATGAATGGATCAAGGTACGTTCTCACTTTCATTGATTGCTTTTCCAAATACACAGGGGTCTTTTTTATCAAAAAGAAGTCGAAAGTCTTGGAAAATTTCACTGATTTAAAGGCATTGATTGAGAATGCATCTAGAAAAAAGATAAAGATTTTGAGATCTGATAATGGAGAGGAATATGTTAGTAATGATTTTCTACATATATGTTCCCAAAGTGGTATTCAAATCCAACATCCAGTTCCCTACACTCCCTAGCAGAACGGTGTAGCGGAGAGGAAGAATCGGTCTCTCAAGGAGATGACCACTTGCATGCTGGAAGTAAAGAAGTTGGCTGAAAATTTGTGGGTTGAAGCCATGAATTTTGCAGCATATATTTATAATAGAGTGCCACACTCATTCATGAAAGGAAATACCCATTTCGAAGCATATTTCAGACACAAGGCGGATGTGTCGAATCTAAGGGTGTTTGGGTCCACTGCATGGGCCCGAATTCCGCATGATAAAAGGAGGGATTTGCAACCGCAAAGCATAGAATGCTTGTTTATTGGATATATTTATGAATCTAAATGTTTCAAGCTACTAGATATTAAAACAAAACAAGTCATCATTGAAAGGAGTGTCATGTTCGACGAGCCTCTTCAGGAGCTAGAACTAGTGAAGGAGAAAACTGTTGAATTTCCTTCCTATTCTACTGAATATTTGGATGATGGAATTGGGGGTGATGAACCTGATTTGGATCCTTTGATTTTTGATATTAGAAAATAGAAAACATCAGATTCTGAATCAGAACCTGAAGTACAAAATCATCTCCCAACTTGGGCTCGACAAACACTCTCCTCCGCAGGTGAAAAAATTGGAAATCTGGATGATCCAAGAAGAACCCAGTATGATTTCCAAAGAGTAGGTATTGTGCTATCTTATCCTGATTATTTGTTCTCCAAATATTCTTATTTAATGATAAGTTCAGATCCTAAGTCTTACTACCATGCTCAGAAGGATCCGAGATGGCAAGCTGCCATGGACGAAGAGATGAATTCTCTTCAAAAAAACACTACCTGGGAACTAGTTTCTCTTCCTCCAAGGAGGAAATTAGTTCAATGCAAGTGGGTGTTTCGAACTAAGTTTGTTGTTGATGGAATAAACTGCAAATATAAGGCAATTCTGGTAGCAAAATGTTTCTCCAAGGTCTAAGGTGTGGACTACCATGAGACTTTTGCACTGGTTTCAAAAATGGACTCCATCCGCCTAGTTTTGGCAATTTCTGCATCTAAGCATTGGGAAATGCATCATATGGATGTTAATTCTTCCTTTATACATGGAGATATTCATGAGGATATATACATGAATCAGCCTGAGGGCTACATTTCTTATTCATCTTTGGTTTTCAAACTAAAGAAGTCACTATACAAGTTAAAACAGGCCCCAAGAGAGTGGCATTCCAAGATGGACGCCTTCCTTCTCTCGCAAAACTTCCAAAGGTGTAAATCAGATTAGAATGTATATCTATAGCAGTCTGATGGTCATTTGATTATTATTGTTTTATATGTTGATGAATTACTGATTACATGTAGCACAGTTGCTTCTATTTCAGTCATCAAAACTGCCCCCCACAATGCATTTGAAATGAGCGATTTGGGGCTCTTGAAGCAATTTTGGGAGCTTGAAATTGAGCAAAATATTGATGGGATAATGGTCACTCAGTCCAAATACATATCAGACCTATTATTTAAGTTTAACATGGCTGAATGTAAGGCTGCTCCATTCCCTTTCCTTTCAGGGATCAGCCTTGAAGAAGGAAAAAGCACACCTCCCATGGACTGCACTATTTATCGACAACTGATAGGTAGCTTTCTCTACTTGACTCATTCTCAGCCTAATATATGTTATGCCATGAATGCTATGTCAAGATACATGTAGCAGCCTCATGATATTCATTGGAAGGCATCCAAGAGGGTCCTCCAATATATTTAGGGAACCAGGACCTACGACATTCACTATGCTGCAGACTTCGAGCTAGAGCTAGTTGGTTACATAGATTTCGATTGGGCAGGTGATTCTATTGATCGAAAGTCTACTTCTAGATATGTCTTAAATTTTGGTGGTGGACCCATTTGTTGGTCTAGCAAAAAGTAGGTCACCATAGCATTGTCTTCAGTAGAGGCCAAGTACCAAGGAGCGGTGAATGCTTGCATCCAAGTTGTTTGGTTGCTACGCATTCTTTCAGATTTTGATCTTGGTAGTACTTTGTCCACTGTCCTCTTTTGTGACAATCAAAGTGATATTAATATATCCACAGATCCAGTTACTAGGAATAGGACCAAGCATGTAGAGATACACATGCACTTTATCATGGAATTGGTGCATGACAAGACCATCATTCTGCAATATTTCCCTACTGATGAGCAGATTGCAAACATCTTCTCAAAGAGATTTTCAGAAAAGAATTTCACTTACCTCCATTCACTGTTGGGGGTGAGTTCATCAGGGTGATCAGACTAATTTCAATGTTTAGCTTTAGGGGGGGGTTTCCCACTGGGTTTTGCCTTTTTCCTCACTTAGATTTATTTTTGAGCATTGTTTGAGTTACATTATTATACAAAGTGACCTATGGCCTTTGTTGTCGGGGCCCTAGCATTTCATGCATTTTTTTTACTCCTCCTAAGTATAGCTTAAGCAAGGGTGTTGGAGTCATTTACCCAACATGCACACTTAATTTGGTCAATTTGGCCTTGTTAAACCACTATCCTAAGTTTAATTGACTTAATTGGCATTAGATGAGCACTCTATGACATCAGCATGAGCACAACCACACCTACCTTCAATCAGGGAGGCTAACTAGGCTTCCTCCTTCAATCGAGGAGTCATTCTCGGGTGATCTGAGTGTCATAAATGCACCTAATTGCTAATTGATTGTTACAATCAGTTAAGCTGAGTTGTGAAGGTGCCTCCATTTCATTTATTGATTATTTTTATTAATATTTATGAACTAGAGACAACTAGGTCACCGACAACCACTTCTGATGACCACTTTGACTTTAGTTAACCTCAGCAGGGTTCATTGGAGTTAATTATGCGCTACCACTTGTTGATTGGCATGCAGTGACATGTGTCTGAGCTACTTTCAGTTAGACTCAGTCATCCATTGCACTCCGATTCAGTTAGGGTGTTGTACTCAAATCCTGTCACCATCATGTGATAAGACCCTTAACTTCCATGTTTTCCCTTAATCCCAGAACTTAGAGTGGAAACCTACTCTGTTTGTCAATTCTACATGAAAAAAATCAGCACCCCGCTTTACTTGTGGCCCATGAGCGGTACCTTGATCGCACCACCTGTATCCTATTTTCCATAAGCGGTGCCATCGCTTATGGTCTTTTTTCCATAAGCGTTTCTCATCTAAACCGTTCTGTCATAAGAGAAGAAAAGCGGTACCCTAGGTAAAATGGGAAAAAGAGAAGTTTCTCGAGGCTTCTAGATCATGAACATCGTGTCCCTTTTTTCCATAAGCATTTCTCATCTAAACCGCTCTGTCATAAGAGAAGAAAAGCGGTACCCTAGGTAAAATGGGAAAAAGAGAAGTTTCTTGAGGCTTCTAGATCATGAACATCGTGTCCTCCCTTATCCCTATCATTGTGGGTTAGTTTGAGCTCGAGATCCCCCATCATAGGATCTTCAAGCCACCTCATCCACAAATATCTCAACTATCCCTATCCATTGAGCCTTATAAATACAAGCTCATGTCCATAGTTGAGGGGGAGAACTATAGAGGTATTGTTATGCTGTTGAATTGACTACCTAGTCCAAATCATTAGAGAGCATAGAGAGTAAAGTTGGAGCTTATGGGGATGAAGTGTTTGTTTCATGGAGATGTCTGTCAACACTAAGGTAATGGTTCTAAGCTTCTCCATACATCTTTAATGCAAAGCTGATTTTCGTCCCACATTACTGTTCTTTTGATCTTACATGTACATGTTAGATTCCTTAGTCACTAACATGGATAAGTAGATGATTTTCTGGTAACTTTGATGTGTTTGCATGTTTGATCTATTTGCAGGTATGCAGGTTCACAATCGAAGCAGTATTACAGGTGTCTATGACATTCAGGGAAGGTATTCATCCTTTGTCGTTCACTCATTTGTTCTGGATCTGAACCATTCAGACCAGAGGAACAACTTATGTCCGTAGAAGGTGAAATATTCATGATTACAAATCTAGCAACTCCATTGGGGAGCACTAAAAATCTTAGTTGATCTGATCTTCCTCAATTTTTGAACTCTTTTCTGAATCCAGGCTCCATTTCCAACTCTCTTCAGTCGGATCTACCATATGACTTAGTGAATTTTGGTTTGAAACTTTCAGATATGTTCAGATATGAACTATTTTGACTTTATATGCTCTTTTCTACTATCAATCCATCAATATTTACCTTAATTTGATCAATTTTTAACTTGATTTCTTGTTCTCCTTGTGTTTTGGACCTATTCAGGGAACCGCACATATGTTGTTGGAAACAAGCGGTGCCAACGCCTGAACTCTGTTAGCCATAAGCGGTGCCACCACCTGAACTCTATTAGCCATAAGCGGTGCCACCACCTGAGTCCCTTTATCCAGAAGCAGTGCTCGTCTAGAACTGCTCTGTCAAGACCCCTCCAGCGTGGTGCCAGGTAGGCCCTGTTCCAGACTTTGTATTTTGATTTTTGTGTGTGTTTTGGCTTGCTTTTTGATGAAAATGAAGTGTATTTTTTTAAAAAAATGCTCCCTCATTTTCATTCTACAGTCGCTTTGATTGTTGTATTCTTTTTTCATTCAAAGAGAGTTTGTGTTTCTTGCATTATATTTTACATTCTTTTCTTTTCTTGAAACACCTTGCTCTTTTCTGTAGATATTATTCATTGGAATTGGAAAATGTACATTTCATTTTCATGACTAGGTTTTGGTTTGTTTTGGAGTTGGAATGCGTGAGTGATCCATGTTGTTTTGAGTCTTTCTTTGCTTGGGGCGATTCTTGTTTCCTTTTGCATGTTGATTTTTTCAGTGCTTGGTAGGAAAGATTAGTTCTTCGTTTCCTTGTCTGTTTCAAAGAGAAGTTTTAGTTTTCTCTCTCCTTTGCTTTATTCACAAGCGTTGTTGAACAATTTTGTTCTTGTTTTGTGCATGATTGTTTGAAATTCTATATCTTTATTTCATTAAGAAGAAATATATGTTTTCAGCTTTGCATGCATTAGAGTTAGTTTTGTTTGGAAACGTTAGTGAAATCATCTTTCCATTAAGTTTTTATGCATCTTTTTCAAGCATGAAAAGATAGGAAACATTTTTTGTTTATTTATGTTTGATTTTCTCTAGATCTCTTTCTTATTTTCCTTGAATATTTCTAGGGTGCATTGATATTTCCCTTTTCGTTTGAAAAGATAGAATTGCATTAGCATTTGGGTGTGCATTTTTTGGAAGAAAAGTAAATCTCTCTCCGTCTCTTAGGTAGAATTTCATTGAAGAGGAAAACTTGCATTATAATATAGATCAGTGTGCATCTTCTTTAATTTCAAGTTTTCACTCCATGGTTCCACCTAAACGCACAAGATAAAATTAACAATAGTACTAGGTTAAAACTTTTAGCAATTTGAGTCATAAGTTAGAGACGTGTTTGGGCGTCGTTAATGGAGAGTTTAGAGATGGAATCCTTATCTGGGACTACTACTCGATAGGTCCCTTTCCAAGGTGTACCTTTTGTATTCCCTCCAAGTGAAGGTATTGATCCTCCCTTGATTGCCACTCTAAATCTTCCTGGATTAACTATAGGATTACCAGTCTGGCTTTTTAATCTGGTAATTCCTGTTACACCTAATGTCTCAAATGTCACCTCTCCTCTAGGAGAGAATTGACCTCAACCTAATCCCTCTCCTTCTTCGTCGATTGTTGTTTCACCCCTTTCTTCTTCTTCGCTTGACCAAAGCTCTATGGTTAGTAGTCATGTGGATAAGAAGAAGAAGAAAGGGAAAGGTAAGAAGAAGAAGGATAAGAAAAAGAAAAAGAAGCAACTATCTGCTCTTGATGGTGCTTGTTCTAAGAGAACACTCAAAAAACCCAAGTTCCCTTGTCAGCTTTGCAAGGGGGACCACCTTCTTAAGGAGTGTCCCAGTCTCTCCCTTGTACAAGAAGAGTGGTCTAAAAGGTCCAAACCATCTATGTCATCAACCTCTGATCATCATGTTGATGATACTCCCTCAACCAGTGACCCATTGGTAAAAGGTCGTAAGGGTAAAGTATTGTATCCTTATTTGATATGCAAGGCTATGCATCATAATTTTATTTTTCCAAGAATGGATGAAGCTTCACGTTGGTTGGAAAATATTACTAATCATCAACATGTGATTCCAACAAGTGATAGTAAGTTATACCTTGATTCCTCGCTGGTTGACCAAGTGATCAATTCAGTTTCATCTATAATTGATCCCACTCTTCCTTCGGAGAGTGAAGTGGTCGAGTCAACGTCATCTCCACCCGATCCCACTCTTTCATCAGAGAGTGTTAAGACTGAAGTATTCGCTTTGACCGAATCTTCGTCTTGTTTTTCTCTTCCAGTAGAGAATGAACTGAAACCTTCTAAAGTTTTTATGCTTCGTTCTGATTGTTCTTGACAAGAGGAAATTTTGTCTTTTTCGACAGAACCCTCTCCAAGTAGTGAGGTTATTTCCTTTGACTGGAGTAACCTAACAAAGTTTTGTCTTCATTCAAGTGTTCCTTTCCATATAGTTGTGAAAGTTACTACTAGGCGGATTCTTTGCACTATTGTTGAAGAAGGGGCTTCTGTTAGTATTCTAACCTCAACTGTTTGGAAAGATTTAGGTTCACCTCAGCTTGTGCCATCCACCGATCAGATACTGGCTTTTAATCGAAGACCTACTGCACCTTTAGGGACCCTTCTTTATTTTCCTATTACATTAGGAGTGAAAACTGTCTGTATTGATGTTATGGTGGTCCAGGGTCCTTTAGATTTTAATTTACTCCTTGGACGTGATAATGTTTATGCCATGAAGGCTGTTGTGTCCACAATCTTTAGACTTATGCATTTTCCCCATGATGGGAATATTGTGACCATTGATCAGCTTTCTTTTGTTACACCTGACCATCGCATCACTCCTAGTAATCAAACTGCCCTGGATGTGCCACATGTTCTTGTGGTTCCTCCCCCTTCTTCTAGTTAGCTTCTTCCCATCATAGGTAAAATGGGGGGCATGGCTCTAGTCTATGGACATCATAATGGAGCTAAGCCGCTAGCTTTTATGTAATGGGGGAAACCTACCAACCTCTAGATATCATGTTTGGTAGGAGCAAGTTTATGAGCAAAGTTCTCAATCTATGTCAAGCTCGTTAAAAAATGAAATGGATCTCCTTAAGCATAGTTTACCTTTTGGTTTCAAGCTTGCATAAAAATGAAACCATGTTCCAAGCATAGTTACCTTCGGTTTCAAGCTTGTGTAAAAATGAAACAGATCCCCTTCCCTTGAGTCGAGTCTTCCCTTTAGTGTTAGAACTCGAACCTTCTTTTCGCTTGCCCAATTCTCGTTCTTCCTACCCCCCTGGTGAAAATTTTCACATTAGTAACCAAGTTTTTAGGTTGGGCATGGAAGAAAAATCATCAAATGAAACGAAGCTTGGGGGCATGTAGAGCCGCTAGCAACCATGCTAGGGGTAAGCTTCGCTAGCAAGCATGCTGGGGGCAAGCTTCCAACCTCTGTATATCATGTTAATGGGATTTTTTCAAGCATAGTTTACCCATTCATTTCGAGCTTGCCTAAAAATGAAACCAATATTTGAGCATTATTTGAACTGATCTTTGAGCTCGTTAAAAATAGTAAGATGGTGTTGATATTACTTTTCATTTTCCATGCTCTAGTTAAAACATGAAATTTGGTTTGAGCTTAGTTTATTACTTTTTCGTGCTCTGGATTCAAACATGAAAAATTCTAATAGAGTCTTCTTTAAGCTCTTTTCGGACTCTTAAAATGTGAAAAGATAGTCAAGTACTTGTCTTCTTCATACTCGTAAAAGTATTTGAAGAGTCGTCTCTCTGACGGTAGGTTATCTATTTTTCGGTTCGGATAGACTATTTACGAAAAAACAACACTCCAACCAATCATGACTGGAAGAGTTCTCTAAGGTATTATTTTATACTTTTTTCGGGCCTTAGGGACTAAATCATATGAAAAAGGACCCTTTGGAGTCTTCTTTCGTGGTCTTTCAGACTCTCTAAACATGAACGATGCCAATTTTTCTTTCATTGGACTCATTAAATTAAACATTAAGAGACCCTCTTTTGGGAACAAACCTTTCCTCTCTTAGGTTCGTAAAACATATGAGTTTGGACTTGTCTTCGAACGAGCTATAACGAGTGTTTGTTACGCTCTTTGAACTCGTAAAACAAAAAAGAGGCACTCATCAATCATTATGGGGGGAATGGAAGGGAATCATTTTGCAAGTAAATGGCAATAGTTTGTCGTTACCTTTGAACATGGCACTTATCTACATATCATTTCAGGTAATTGGGTATTCAGCTGATCTCTGTGACAATGCACTTTCATGAGTCATGCCACTCCTTTGAGTTTGTCAAAAGAATGCATTGTCCATCATCGCACTGTGTGTTTGTCTGGTTTAGTCATGTTGCCAAGTCTTTTGTGATGCCGCCTGATGTTCAAAGGGAAGTTGAAGAAGTTTACCTCTGCAGTCAAAATAGTCTCTATGTCAGTAATTTTGAGTTAGTATTATGGTTACTACATTCACATCATTTCAGAACTATGTTCCGAGTTTCGTGTTGTCGATGTGGGACTCATCATGGCCCTCCTTCGATGAGACTATGCCCGTCGACATCAGCTCATCATCCGATAAATAGCCTTAGAAACAAAATTTAGTACCTTGAGATCTATATGCCTTAATGACATATTCTCTCACTCTCGACATAGGTTCACATCATTGACCTTTGATCAATAGAATCGACTGGGTTTTCGACATCAAGACATCTATTCACACTTAGTAGATTGTACTAGGGTACCTTGGGAATCATCGACATTAATGGTGATCTCCCTCGCGCTTGTTAATGGTTCACATCATTGGCCGGTAATCAAGTGGTTTCTACCATGTTCGACTTCAGACCATTGTAATCACATGGATAGAATCGTACTTTGTGGAAGATGAGACGAAGACCCTGGGTATTTAGCGCTCATTGCTTTCCCCATGTTGCGATGGAGTTTTGTATATCTAGCATGGATCCACATTTGTATGGTCGTGGCTATGCTCAAATTTGCGTCTGTATGACATAGATCTACATTGTATGTCCAGTAGCTATGTCCAAGTTTGAGTCCTCTATGACATGGATCTACATTGTATTATAGTAGCCATGCTTGTTTATTTCTCTCATGGATCTACCTTGTATTGGTCTGCAGCCATGAGTTGGTTACATGTGTCTATGAGTCAAATATATTGATGTACTACAGATGCCTACATTCTTCGACCGAGCTGACATTTTCACCTTCAAGTGACAACTTGTTCTCTCAAAGCTCTCGCTTATCGTATCCCTCTAAGTCTCATGCTTTGGGGGGCATTCTGTTATACTCAAATCCTATCACCATCATGTGATAAGACCCTTAACTTCCATGTTTTCCCTTAGTCCCAGCACTAAGAGTGGAAACCTACTCTGTTTGTCAATTCTACATGAAAAAACTCAGCACCGTGCTTTACTTGTGGCCCATGAGCAGTACCTTGCTCACACCGCCTGTATCCTATTTTCCATAAGCGGTGCCACCGCTTATGGTCTTTTGTCCATAAGCATTTCTCATCTAAACCAATCTGTCATAAGAGAAGAAAATCGGTACCCTGGGTAAAATGGGAAAAAGAGAAGTTTCTCGAGGCTTATAGATCATGAGCCTCGTGTCCTCCCTTATCCCTATCATTGTGGGTTAGTTTGAGCTAGAGATCCCCCATCATAGGATCTTGGAGCCACCTCATCCACAAATCTCTCAACTATCCCTATCCATTGAGCCTTATAAATACAAGCTCATGTCCATAGTTGAGGGGGAGAACTATAGAGGTATTGTTATGCTATTGTATTGACTACCTAGTCCAAATCATTGGATAGCATAGAGAGTAAATTTGGATCTTATGGGGATGAAGTGTTTGTTTCATGGAGATGCATGTCAACACTAAGGCAATGGTTGTAAGCTTCTCCATACATCTTTAATGCAAAGCTGAAAGCTGATTTCCGTCCCACATTACTGTTGTTTTGATCTCACAAGTACATGTTGTTAGATTCCTTAGTCACTAACATGGATAAGTAGATGATTTTCTAGTAGCTTTGATGTGTTTGCATGTTTGATCTGTTTGCAGGTACACAGGTTCATAATCGAAGCAGTATTCCAGGTGTCTACGACATTCAGGGAAGGTCTTCATCCTTTGTCGTTCACTCATTTGTTCTGGATCTGAACCATTCAGACCAGAGGAACAGCTTTTGTCCGCAAAAGGTGAAATATTCCTGATTACATAGGGATCAGTTGAGTCAATCACGGCTTGATCAGTGGGTTAACTAGGTGTGTTTACTGTGGCTGACATTCAGTTAAGCTACACCCATTCATTCAATTCGAATGACCTCCTTGGGAATTCGAATTGTCTTGGCATTCATGCACCTTGCATGATCATTGTATTGTATTACTCATTCTTTATTGATTACACAGAGCTGCTACTCTCATTGCAGCACCATTATGCCATTTCCATGCTTAATTGTCTGACATTTCTTATGAGACTATGTTTTAGTCCCTAGATTACTGTGACAGATTAATAGTTGTCAACACATATTCATAATCCCCTTCTTTGTTATTTTCGTACAGAGCTAAAATGAAAGCATTTAAATGTGATTTGGAGTTGAAATTTTGCTTATTTTGGGGCATTTGGGGAGTTTCGAGGTCAAAAATGGGCCTCAAAACAAAAAATGTTCCATTAAAATTCAGTTTATAAGAACCAATAAGATTCAAGATGATGATGTCAACCATGGGGGTAAAAATTTTAAAACAAATTGGAGGGAAAAACAAAAAACTATTTTTTCTTATCATATTTTGGCATATCTCCCTATTGGTTTACCCAAATTTGAAGTTTGGGTACTTGTTGGATGCAAAATTCAATTCTGCATCCAACCCATACCCACGGTGCATAATTTTGAGGTACCCACGGCACTAAAAATGTAAAATTCAATAATAATAAAAACGTATTTTGATATTAAAATAAGTTTTTAATTGAAATTTTCATTTTTTGGTGTCGTGGGTACCTAAAAAGTATGGAATGTGGGTATGGGTTGGATGTGGAATTAAATTATGCATCCAACGAGTGCTCAAACTTCATATTTGATTAAATCGATAAAGATATATTCCAAAATTACATTAATAAAAGTAGTTTTTTTGTTTTCCCCTCCAAAAATTAGATATCTCATTTTATTATTATCTCTTACTTTATTATTTCCCTTAGGAGGCCCATTTTATACCTCAAAACTCACCTAATGCAAAGTGTCAATCATTTTTCTACAATCTTTTACCACATGGGCAATGTAGAGACACATTTTGCACTTGATTAGAGTCATATCTGTACCTTTTCTTGTTCTATTGGTAGGAGCATCTTAAGATCTCCTAAATAATTGTTGATTTTTTATTGTTGCACCCTCTTCCTTGGCTTCTACTATGACCACAATTGTTCTCTTAATTAGAATCCCTCTTTGCTTCTAAGATTCCATTGTGTGTGTGTGCCTTCCTCTTCAAGTCTCATTGTTTGCACCCTTTCTTCTTTAGATTTCACCTTTTCTTGAGTTGGTAAAGAGAAGATCTTCACTAGAGGTCTCAATTTTACCAAATGTTTTGTCACACTGGACCAATAGATCACTGAGAGTCAAAAGTTTAATTTTCTAGCTTGTTTCTTATTTGCAAAGTTTCCAAGAAATTTTGATAAGATGGTAGCAAATCTTTGAAAGTTTGATCAATATGGAGGTCATAAATTTTCTTTTACATCCTTAAACCCACAATTTAGTATTCAAACATGAATGTTTTTTAAATGAGATGTAATCCAAATCATCTCCTCCTTTAGCTAAACTTTGTTTAAGAAGCTTTATGTGGAAATCAACCCGTTTTCATTCATGTTGAGTGCTAAACATGTTTTCGGAGACTTTGCCATGCATTCCAAACATGAATTACATTTTTTATGTCGATAAAAAATTTCATCTATGTAAGAAGATCTTGAAGTGCAATTTGCTTTTATCTTTCAATTTTCATTTTGCTAATTCCCTGTCATTAGTCTATGTTGATTCCAAGTTGTATAGTTCTAAAATCCATCCAATTTATCATAACCCCATACGTTGATTCCAAGTTATATAGTTCTAGGATCCATCCAATTTATCATAACCTATGAATAAATTTACCAATTTAGACATGATTACTTACTTTATCACTTGCACATAATCAAGAACAAAAAGTCTCAAGCACAGTAACACACTGAGTACTACAGGGGCTTAGCCTTGGCCCTAGGGAACAATATAAGTTGGTTAACCAAAACGCCCTCAATTTGTCTGAATCCAGCAGACCAATTCTGGGACTTAGCCTTGGCCCTAGGGAACAATATAAGTTGGTTAACCAAAACGCCCTCAATTTGTCTGAATCCAGCAGACCAATTCTGGTTTAAATAATAGTTTGGCGGGTTTAAATTGTAATTTTAATGTGATTTTAAAATTAGCCATTTAGTGCAGGACAGTCCAATAAAATTGTAAAAATTGCAAAACAATAAAAATAAGAGAAATCAACTGGAAAAGCTGGGGGTTTTAGTTGTCTTTTATCCTACGCGCTCTTGCAGCCTCGTTGAAACTTGATAGACTATTCAGTGCACTCTTATCAACGCTTTTATGTCAAAGTGTTTGGGCAAGCGAACATGATCCTTGTTACAGAGATCTATAATCAAAGCCAGATATATGCTCCTTGTAACACCTTCAAACCACATTTTAAGCATGAAATGGATTAGGCTACGTTTTTCGCAATGATGGGTACAGAATCTCATGGAGTCACACAAAAAAACTCTAGCCAAAAAAATTATATTGTGATTTGCATCACTATTAACAGCATCAGCAAACCCAAGCTGGATACTCGTCGTGTGTGTGTTCTTCATACAATTGTATATCAGGTGAAGCTAAAAAAAATGGCGAGTTTAGCTTAACCAGAGCAAACCGAGTTAGATTTTGAAAGAGAGGGATTAATTCTTCGCTTCGATTTGAAAAGTTTATTAATAGCAAGAACGTGATTGTAAATACAAGTCTGTTAATACCGAGAACGCGATTGTAAATACAATGATCTGTTAGATCTGCTCATGGTAAGGGGATTTTTGAAAACCAAGATAATCAGATCACAACCACTTCAAAAGATAACTTTCTCAAAAATATAGTTTACAGAATATATTACGTAATTAATCAGATCTGTTAGATTTACTATTCAACAAATAAATTTGTCTATTTACAAAGACTGTAGATATGAATGTTTTGACTACCAATAGATCTCACAAAAAAATCCTCAAGTAAATTAGATCATGAACCCAAACACACACTGTCTTAAAATAATGATCAGTATTTCAGAATTGAGAAACCATTTTAATCAAGAAACCATTTCCTGATTTCAATAACAAACGAAATACCTCACTGAAAATTTTCCTTTGGTTGATAAAGATATCTAGGTTTGAGCTCTAGAATCCTCTGGATCATCATTGGATGATGGGATCTTTTAGATCACCATGGCTTTCTCAATCTCCATGGATTTCTACTATTGCTCAACATAGTAGCTTGATAGCATGATAATTTTTACCAAATTGTCTCTTTCTTCATTTGTCACTTAGGAATATCATGTTGAATAAGGGATTTGGGAAAATTTCTTGCAAAGTGGCCACACTCATGGCATATATTTCACTTAAATAGGCATTGTTCATAGTCCAATTTTATAACATGGGTCCATCTATCCATGGATAAGTTTATATCTTAGGAGACCATTTTCCATGTCCACTATAACACATATATTAACATAAGTAAACATAAGAGCTTTTGACTAAAATTTATTTGATATATTTTTCTAGAGAGTTTTCTATAGTTTTTTAAGTCGTTGTTGTAAATGTAACTTCAGAAGATATTTTGTTGTATTTTATTGTACCTTCGTTGGAGATTTTTTTTCCTCCATTTAGGGATGTCATTTTTATGTTTGGTCATGCAAGGTCATTGAGGTAAAACCTTCATTGTAAGTCGAGGCAATAGACCCCAGAAGAAACAATGTAAAATGTATTTTGAGTCTCCCAAGAGACAAGTCGGCCATGTTAGGTTAGGAGGTTGGCCCAATTAGGTTTTAGGTCAACCACTTGAAGGGTATAAATAGGGAGGCACCCTCCCTCATTTATACACACACTCATTCACTCAAGTTCGCATGAGTAAGAGAGAGAAGACAAGTTTTCTGGAGGAGAAAGAGAGAGAGCTGCAGAAGACTTCCTATTCTTGGGTTTTCCATTTTTGTGATATTGTATTAGTGACGAATCTATCTCTGAAGAAGTTTGCGGGGTTTTATCCTTTATGGTTTCCCCGAGGAAAATCTTTGTGTTCTTGTGTATTGTTTTGCTTGTCTATTTTTCAATTTAAAGATCTACTATAATTGAATTAAAGTGCAAACTCTAACATGGTTTAAGATCCACTCTGAAAGAAGGCATTGTGCAGCAGCAGAAAACTAGGGCTTCCTAATTCAAGGTATTTTCTCCACAGATCATTAGAAAAAGAGGGTTAGGATAACTCGCCCTAGGAGGGTGCATATTTTGGTGATATTTTAGAGGAATCATAATCAAGTTTGAATCGTTTCCATTTTTTATCCAGACACTAGTGTCGGGAAAAAACTAGGGCATCAAGCATTGGACAACTCGCTTTGAAGAGGCACGTCTTCTTATCCAGTCAGAAGTTTGAAATTCCTACTTTGGAAAGTTAGGATTTCTCTAACAAATCCTAGGTCAACCAGCTCCAGAACCAGGTTGGGCATCTCAAATAGGTAAACTTAAAACCTCTACTATTTTCAATTGAGGTTCTCATTTAAAAATCACTCACCACACCAAGCTTGAGGATAAGCTTGAGGGAACTGACAACTTTTGAGGATGGAAATATATGATCTACCTTATTCTTAAAGAAAATGAATTAGACAAATATATTAGTGAGGAAGTTCCAGCACTAGAGGGAGATGAAGCAAATGATATCCACAATAAGAACTTGGTCAAGGCCAAGAGAATTATTCCAGATTCCATTAAAGATCAGTGCATTCCTCATGTGTCATATTTGAAGACACCCAAGGAAATGTTTGATGCTTTAACGAAGTTATTCAAAAGGAATAACATCAATCGAAATATGACATTAAGGAGCCAGCTCAAGAAATGTGAATCTCCAAAACTCAGAGGCCATACAATCCTACTTCACAAGGGTCTCTCAAATCAAGGAACAACTTGAAGTAGTTGAAAAAAGGTAGAAGAAGGAGAGATTGTTATGACCACCTTGAATGGTATCCCAATATCATGGGACTCATGCATTCAAGGAAGAAGTTGATCACTTTCAACAAACTATGGGAAGAATGTGCTCAAGAAGAAGCTCGGATAATAACAAGAGAAGAAAATATGGGAGGAAATGATTATCAATCTCTCACAGTTAATACTATAATAAATCACAACAAGAGGGAGGATCACCATCACAGAAGACAAAGGAGACCCGAAAGAGATAAATCTAGTGTTAGATGTTACACATGTGATGAAAAGGGACACTACTCCAGAAATTGTCCCAAAAACAAAGGTTCCTCCAACAAGAAGACTAACAAGAAAATGCATCATGCTGACAACATTGAAGATGATGAACCATCAAGTAAAAAGAACCAGAGAAGAAAGAGATGATTCTTCTAGTAATGAAGAATATGTCTTGATTCTAGAACTCATGGGCACTATCACACATGGGAGCAATGTTTGGATTGTAGATAGTGGAGCATCCAAGCACATGATAGGATACAAAGAATCATTCATCAATCTATCTAAGCATTAGTTACCTCACAAGGTGAAACTTGGGGATGACTATCAATACCCCATAAAAGTAAGTGGAGAAGTTTCCTACAATCTATACTCCAACAAATCTTTGAAAATGAAATATGTTCTATATGTTTCATGATTAGAGAAGAATCTTCTCTCCATCTCAGCACTAGATGCAAAAGGAATGAGGGTTTCATTTGTTGATGGAAAAATCCTAATGTATCCAAAAGGAAAGACAATAAATGATGCAACAGTAATTGGAGAGCAAGAGGGAGGCTTGTACAAGTTGAAGGGACAACCTAAACAAGCATTGGTTCATGACTCCATGGAACCAAGTGAACTATGGCATAGAAGGATTTCACATGTTCACTATAGAGCACTACCTATTGCAAGCAAATCAGCTTCAGGACTTCTATAAATCCATACAAGACATGAAGGCATTTGCAAGGGATGTGTGCAAGGAAAGAATGTAAAGAATGCGTTTCCCAGCAGTGAGAGCAAAGCAAAAGAAACAATGGAGATACTCCACTCAGATGTATGTGGTTCCATGTCATCCATCTCACTAAGTAGGTATGTATATTATGTTTCTCTTATAGATGACTTTTCTTGCAAGACTTGGATTTATTTTTTGAAAAGAAAAGATGGGGTATTTAGCAAGTTCAAGGAATTCAAAGGCTTGGTTGAAAATTACATTGAGAAGAAAATCACAACCCTACCATCAGATAATGGAAAAGAATTCACCTCGAAAGAATTCAAATATCTTTGCATAGAATATGGGATTAAGAGGGAGTTGAGCACTCCCTATAATCCTCAACAGAATGGCATTGTCAACTGAAAGAACACAACGATAATGGAAGTAGCAAAACCAATGCTACATGACCAAGATCTTTCAATGCAATGCTAGGAAGAATCAACAAGGACAATTGTGTATGTACAAAACCGTACACCTCACTAAGTGTTAAGCAATAAGAATCTTGAATAAGCTTTCTCGGGATAGAAACCAAAAGTCATCCAGCTCAGGATATTTGGTTTACTAGTGTACATACACATCCCAAAGGAAAAGATAACCAAGCTATATCCTTTAGGAAAGAATGGAATATTCATGGGATACAATGACACTTCAAAATATTACTAAATATACTTCCCAGGATTCAAGAAAATTGACATCAACAGAGATGTAACCTTCAACGAAGACTCAACATACATAAAATCAAGAAAGCTACATATTGAAGAGATTGAAGAACCTAAAGAAACCAAAGTCATAAACACAACAATGGAAGAAGCAAATCTAGAATATCATGAAGATCACGACATGACACAACCACAAGAACCTGTAGAACCACCTCGTGAGAAGAACTCCCAGAAAATAATACCAACATGGGCATGAGAAGTAATACAAGATGCATAGAAATATTTCACTCCAGATGGGACGCATAGAGAAAGCAAGAGACCTATACCATACTCCAACTATGTGGTCCTGCTATGTGACATCATTGATAAAGAGCCTTCCAACTATGAATAAGCAGCAGAGAAGAAATAATGGAAGGATTCCATGATCGAGGAGTACTAGTCGATTATGAAGTATGATGTTTGGGAGGTAGTTCACATACCAAAAGGGAATTCTGTTGTAACTTCGAAGTGGATCTACAAAATAAAGCATGTTGTATATGGGAGCATTGAAAAATACAATGCAATATTTATGGCATGTGGCTTCTCCAAGAAATAAGGCATAAACTACGAGGAGACATTTGCACCTGTAGAAACATACACTTAAATCATATCTATGCTTGCATTGGTTGCAGGAATGAAATGGAAGGTACACCAAATGGACATCAAGATGACATTCTTGAATGGTGTAGTTGAAGAGGAAGTGTACGTGGAGAATCCACTGGGATTTGAGACACGTGACAAACAAACTCATGTGTGCAAGTTAAAGAAATAGTTGTACGGATTGAAGAAGGCACCCTAACATGGTATGGCAAGATGGACAACTTCCTGATATGCTTAGTCTTTACCAAGATAAAATAAGATTCCAACCTCTACTTCAAGGTTGAAGGAGGAAGACCACTGATACTTCAGCTATATGTAGATTACCTATTTCTGACATGTGAGTATGAGCTCATTGCATATGCAAAGAGGATACTTGTCGCAGATTTCGATATGAAGGACCTAGGGATGATGCATTACTTCGTAGGCATGGAGGTGTGGTAGAGTGCGGAAGGGATCTTCCTTGGTCAAAGAAAGTATGCAGTGGATATTTTGAAGAGGTTCAAAATGATGGACTGCAAGACAATGGCCACACCAATGGCATCAAACCTGAATCTATTGTGTGATGCTCCATCATAAATTGTTGATGCCGTGATGTATCAGCAGATGATTGGTTTGTTGATGTACCTGAAAAACACGAGGCTAGACACATGTTTTGTTGTGAACACCCTAGGCCAGTTCCTGGCAAATCTGAGACATGTTCACTTGATTGTTGAAAAGCATATATTGAGGTACCTGAAGGGTACAGTTGAGTATGGGCTCAAGTATGAAGCGAAATAGAATATTAACCTACATGGTTATGTTGACTTGGATTGGGAAAGCAGTGCCACATATAGGAAGAGAACTTCGATATGTTTCTTTAGTTGTGATCCGGTATGATCTCCGTGTTTAGCAGGAAGCAGTCATGTGTGGTGTTGAGCACAGCCGAAGCAAAGTATGTTGCATCATGTTCGGCTAGTTATGAGGGAGTATGGATTCGGAAGCTACTATCATATTTGTTTGATATCGAGTTAGAGACGACTTGTATCTTTTTAGACAACCAAATTTGCATGAATTTTTTTGAGAACTCGGTGTTCAATGACAAATAGAAGCATATTGAGATCAAGTATCACTATATCTGGGATATTGTGCAGAGAGGATCAGTGAAGCTCTAGTATGTGGAGAGAGTTGAGCATATAGCTAATTTGTTGACCAATTCGTTAGTAAGAGTGAAGTTTAAATACTTCAGAAAGAGGCTTGGTGTCATCCAGATTGAGGTCCCTAGAAAGGTGGAGTTATGAGACCAGAAGATGCAAATGCACTAGAGCTAGTTCTCGCATGGTGGAAAACGCAGGTGGTCCTTAGGACGTAATACACCTTGGGTGCTCCTAGTTGTGCTCCCGTGTTGGAGACAATGAGAGGTCCACCGGTCACAAAGACACTTTGTGTGACCCTAGGTTGGTTGTTGCATGGTGGAAGACACATGTGTTCCTAGGACGTAATGCACCTGGGGTACTCCTGGGTGTGGTCCCATGCTGGTAGATGCAAGCTAACCGTTGAGAGATGTAATGCACCTAGGGTGCTCCTAGGTTGTACCCATGGGATGGAAGACGCAGGTGGTATGTTGGACATGATGTGTGCATTTAGGCTACTCTTTGTGTGTGATGATGAGATTATCTGGATACGATGATATGACAATATGAGATGCGCGTGTTGGTGTGGCAATGTAATATGTGGTCCTGGGTTGTACCTACATGATGACTTGCTCATGGATATGATGAATACCTAGATGTGAGCTAGCCCTACATCCAGCATGAAAAAGGGTTGGATCTGTAGAACTTCTTATGATGAATAAATGTGAGATATGTCACTAATCAATTATCAATAAAATGAGGATTACGGCAGCAGTGACGATAATGATCCAACGGTGATGACATGTCCAGAGTGTTGATGACTGTAATGAGAGAATACCTTCCTAGTTAAGAGGGAGTGTTATAGTAAATGTAACTTCAGAAGATATTCTATTGCATATTATTATTGTATTTTTATTGTACCTATGTCGGATATTTTATTCCTCCATTCAGGGATTCATTATGATGTTTGGTCATGCAAGGTCATTGAGTTAAAACCTCTGTTGTAAGTCAGGGCAATTATCCCCATAAGAAACAATGTAAAATGTATTTTGAGTCTCCCAAGCGACAAGTCGGCCCTATTAGGTTAGGAGGTCGACCCGGTTAGGTTTTAGGTCAATCACATGAAGGGTATAAATAGGGAGGCTCCCTCCCTCATTTATACACACACTCACTCACTCAAGTTCACATGAGTAAGAGAGAGAAGAAAAGTTTGCTAGAGGAGCAAGAGAGAGAGCTCCAGAAGACTTATTATTTTTGGGTTTTCCATTTTTGTGATATTGTATTATTGACGAATCTATATATGAATAATTTTGTGGGGTTTTCTCCTTTATGGTTTCCCCGAGGAAAATATTTGTGTTCTTGTGTATTGTTGTGCTTGTCTATCTTTCAGTTTAAATATCTAACATTATTGAATTAAAGTGAAAACCCTAACACTCGTCACTCCAACAATGCAAAGGGAGATGAGGATGATGAACCCACATTGGGATTTTTGAAGGTGTGTCTTTTTTAGGGTCAAATTCCAAGGTCCATCATCTTAGGTACATTCCTCTTCGGACCATTAAGGGTCACCTTTGAAATTGAGGTTTTGATCTTTTTTTCTCTCCAAGAGAAAGAGTATGAACACCTTAGCTATAGACCTACTTAAATAAGAGTATCCATTTTTTGCAATACAAATATCCATAGCTCAACGAGATGATAAACCAAACCAAGCTTAGAAATTATCTGTAAATTGTCATGGACATTCCACTGGAACAATTTTTCACAACATATCTTACAACTTAGTTCTTATTTTATAAGATTATTTTTATCGAATGCCAATTCAATAGAATTTAAACAAGAGTAACTAGAGAAAAAAAATACACAATCCACACAATAATACAATATATAGCCTAGGAAAACCCAATATGGATAAAGATTCAGCCACAAATGAGGACTATGACGTGCTCTTTATGTCAATTTGTAAATACAAAGGAAATGGTACTCTCTATGGAGTTACCTATGACTTTACAACTAGAATGGCTACTACGGGATCTCTTATCTCCTATGTTCTAATCTAACATGCACTTCCATGTTGTTGGTCAACTATGGAACAATACAATACATCAAAATAATGGAACAAGACCCTTTCTTCTCCTAACGGCTCGATATTTAACATAGCCTGATAGTCATATACGGTTGATTTTAGGGTTTTTTACATGCCTCAACTCCTAATTAGGGTTACGGTCTTGTACCTTCTAGAATGTTCTTGAAATTCCACATTTGACTAGCTCTCAATGTGCAAAAAATGAAAGTTGACGTGGAATCCACTTGATGCCACGTTGGTCAACTAGATAGGTCAACTTTCGATAGGCATAACTTATTCATACAGACTCTGTTTGACGCGAATTCTAGACCATTGGAAAGGTATAGGTGTGTAGGATAAGGCATATTGTTCCAAATTTATGTTTGAGCAAAAAAAAAGTGTCATTTAATCCCTCAAATTTCCTAAAAAATTTTCTAGTGGTTTTTACCCCAAATCCGAAAAATGAGACATGCCCATAAAATGGTCCTTACAAGCCAATTCACCCATTCTTTTGACCTCAAGAGCTCCAAGTAGGTGACAAATTATATATTGATCCATTTCAGATCAAGAAATATAGTTCCATTAAGATGTGAAGTCGATGAGGAAATTCTCACCTCTAGGATTGAGGAAAGTTTGACAAAATGATATTGAGAAGGGGTAGAAGCTGAGGAATGAACAACATCCATGTCAGTGGAAGGCTCTAAAACATTATGTTGAGAATCCTTCCCTAAAGCAAAATCCAGGAGAGGCTCCATGGAAACCTGGGCCAAGGATGCAACTAGGAAAGGAGGAAGCAACTAGGGTTTATAGAGCAAAGATGGACGTAATTCCTAAAAGTTCCATAGCATTAATGCAAAAGATAAGAAGTCAAATTTGAACTTGGAAGTTTATATATATCAAAATAAAATTGTTCATATTGAATTATTGTTGCTAATAATTTTAACCATGTCATATCAATAATATTCAATTGTGGTGGAGTGTTTTACAAGTTACTTTTCATGGAATTGGTTGTGGGATGGAATGTTATTCTCCCCGCCAAGATTATATCCATGTAAGTGACATGTTGATCTCATAATGAGTGTATTCTTGTAATGGCGAATTGGCCTTGTGCCATGAAGAAGTTAAGGTTTACCCTAGGTACCATCCTTACAATGAGGAGAAGTACTTCCATTAGAGCAAACTTTAGGTCTAAAATGTGCCTCTTAGGGAAAATAATATTTTTGAATTTTGGAGCAATAGAGAAAGAAAGAAAAAATTCCTTCGTATTTTCAACATATCTCACTATAATTTTACTCAAGTTTCGAGCAAGAGAACTCATTGGAACGTGAAATACATTAAAAAAATGTGTTACTTGAAAAGTAAAATGCTTTTTTTAATGTATTTCGTGTTTTTTGTGCAGCGGGGTCCCTCAAAAGTATGTCATGTGGGAACTTGTTGGATGCAGAACTTAAGTAACACATTTTTTTAATGTATTTCGCATTTTTTGTGTGGTGGGGTCCCTCAAAAGTATGTCATGTGGGTACTCATTGGATGTGGAATTTAATTCCAAATCCAACAAGTGCTCATGTTCAATTCCACATCCAACAAATTATCTTGCTCGAAACTTTAGTAAACCTACAGGGAGATATCTTGAATATATGATTTTTAAAAAGTAGTTTTTTTATGACAAATATGCCAAATCAACCATTATGATTGACTCTTTTCTTGAAATTCTATTGGTTCTTGAATTCAATGGCTCTTTTTCTTATGAGGTGGCTCGTTTTCTTATGGGGCCCATTTTAGACCCCAAATTTTCTCTAATGGGGGTTTCTGCGAGTTGTTCTAAACTAGAATAACTTAAATAAAAATGAAAACCATGACATGTGTATTTTTGAAATTGTCAGATCATATATTTAGAAGGTAATGAAAAAATTGTACTTGCCTCCATATGAATTTCATAGCAAAAGTTGTGGGTCGGATTGAACATGGAAAATTTTATGTTGTTTGTGGTTTGGCAATGAAAAACACATCACATCATCTTCTTTTTATCCAATTAAAGAGTAGTTAAATAATATTTTGAATTTTAGATTGGGTCCTTTTGGATCTCGACAAAAACGTACAAATGACTTTCTCATGGGGTGTGGGATGAGTGACAAACAACCAAGCCGAATTCTATTCCTTGTATATGGGTTATGAAATAATCAAACACCTTTGGATACAAAAAATTATAATTCTTAGAGACTCTTATAGTCATTAAATAGGTAAGGAAAAGGATTGTCAATGGGGGGAATATTCTTAGTAGAACTTAAGAGAAAATCAACTACAATCTTAAGCAGATAAAGGATGTCAAACATATGCATGTTTGAAGCAAGTTGATCAACTTGGTAATGACACAAACAAGTTGGATAAGGGGATTCTTGTTCAAAACATTGACCTCCTTGAGCGTTGGTGGCTCTTCTCGAAGTTTATTCATGGTGGAGTTTAAGAAGGATATAACACATAATTCATTGGAGATATCTAGAATTTACAGCATGCATAACAATTAGTGCCTTCGTCCTCACATTTTGTATGAGGCATAAAGCTCAATTTATGTCAAGCGATAGAGCCATAACACTCCCTTGTGTTCTTGGATTCCCACTTCCTTTAATTACCATGCACTACGCCTTTCATCTACTGCATTCTATTTTATATTAAGATTGTTTCCATGCAATATTGGTGGGATATTTCTGGTTGGATATTCCAAGGTCAGGGATAGATGTGGTGAATAGGTTGCATCAAATGGGAATGTGTGATATTGGAAGTGATTACAAAGCTTCATGTCATCGTGGATATAAGAACTCTAGAAGTGTCCCTTCTTGTATGCCATTCCATCAAACTCAAAGTAGGGGATTTTTGGTATGTTTAGATAATGAAGAGGAGATTGTAAGCCCCTAGTTGAATTTTCCTTCATTGAGCAATTTTGAATCTACAATGGGTGATATCCTTTTCTACTACATGGGATGTTTTTGTTTGTTGAGTTCTATATTGTGTGTTGGCATGTCCAGCCCCTTGAACCGAGGATTTGTTAGGGTGGATGGCCTCATCAAAAGAATATTGTGTGGGATGAATTCACATATAGAGGGAATGAATATTTCCATTGATTATATTTCCTCCTGCATTTCTTAGTAGGATGTAAGGCAAGATCAGTTATAAATCAAAGTGAAGGAACAAGGATAAAAAATCGATAAATTGGTTAGTGATTCTAAGATTCACATTAACATAATATTAGGAATAACTCAAGGATATTACTCTCATATGTTGATGTATTTGTAACTTCGGAATGTATTCACTTGTATATCTTATGTATTGTACCCCGATGTTTATTCCAGGAAGTATCTATAATGTAATTGAGTCATGTCATGTCCCCATGTTTCAATCAGGAGAAACAAGTTATGTAAAGTCATTAAGGTTAACCCTACATTATAAGTCGGGGCAATAGTCCCCACGATTGTGTCAAGGTTAACCCTCCTTATTGATAGAAGAGCAAAGTCCCCACTGTTGTGGGGCACTAGGGTTATTAGACTCTCATATAGATGTCGACCCTCGTAAGTAATTGTTAAGTGGGGCCGACTTATTGGAGTAGACTTTAAGTGAACGAAAGAATATAAATAGACAATGAGCCTCTATATTTATCACACACACACTCACTCACTGGGGCGCATGAGTGAGATAGGAGAATCTCTCTCAAGTGAGAGACAGAGAACAAGCTGTTGGAGATCATATTTATGTTTTTGAGTTTTACTGCTGCCATTGGTGCTCATTATATTTCTAAGGAAGTTGCGGGGTTTTCTCCTTTATGGTTTCCCTGAGGAAAATTCTTTGTGTCTCTTATCTCTTGTGTTTATTGTTGTGCATGTTATTCTCTCAGATAAGATCCTAAGATCATATTGCTTAAATGATAAAAATACAACATGGTATCAGAGCTAACCTAATAAGAAGACATTATGAAGCTGCAAAATCTAGGGCTTCTTACTTTTTGGGTCTCTCTCCACAATCCATCAACAAAAGTATGCTAGGATGACTCTCCATTGAAGGGTGCATCTTTCTGTCGAAGTGGAATTCGATTCCAGGCATTTTCAGTTTTTGGTGCGGGAAATTAGGGCTTTTTACAGAAGAAGAATCTTTGAGTGAGCACGGCATAGGATTTATATCCTCATCAAAATCGAAGTTTAGAGACCTGGGTCGAGATTTTTGGTTGGGTGTAACTCCGAGAAGTTCAAACCCTAGTTTGACCCCGGGCTGGAAAAACCCTAAATACTAAAGCTAATAAGTTTTGGTAAATTCTCTATATCTTGGGATTTCAGAAGTATCAACGGCCAAAATTTTCATAGGTTGAAGATACAATCCTGATGTTCATTGTTTCCAAGTTTCAACCTCATATTCTCTATATTCTAGGAGATATGATTCCTCCAAGTTAGGGTTCCATCCTCTTCTAGGATTCATCCCTAAACAGGACGCCTGAGGAGAATTGCTATATCTCGGGCCACGAAGGTCCAAATGAAATTTATGAAGATGTTTCAAAAAGGGAACGAACTTTAAATTATGTGGTAGAAGTTTTAGACTCCAAAGATGAAACACAGACACGTGGAAGTCCTCACAATTTATCTATGTTGAACAGTCCTTAAACAGGTCACCTTGGGAAAACGATCATAATTCCCAATTGGTGAAACCAATTCTGATGCAAAATTTGGTGTTCAAACAAGGCCAGACGATGCTACCTTAGTATGAAATTTCAGAGACAAAGGAGTAGTAATTTCAGAGATACCACAGAACCAGTATCAGTAATTTCTGCAAAAGAAATTGGTAAACTAGGGCTTCCTATTCTGGGAGCTTCCCTCCACTGTTTTAAGAAAATGAGTACATTGGAAAGCTCACCTTGAAGAGGTATATCTTTCTATCAATCAGATATGAAAGATTCCAAGTTTTAAAAATTGGGGTTTCTCTGAAAAACCCTAGATCAACCAACTCCAGAACCAGGACGAACACCTCAAATCGATAAGATCTGATCTTTTGCTATTTTCATTTGAGGTTCTCATTTCAAAGTGATCTATCACATCATCTTTATGACAAGCTTGGTGAGGCTGACAACTTCCAAGCATGAAAGTATAGGATGTCACTAGTTCTTGAAGGAAATGAATTGGACACCTACATAAGTAGAAAGGTTCCAGTTCCAGAGGGAGATGAGGCTAGAAGCCTTACATAAGAAGAAATTGGTCAAGGCCCAGAATATCATTGCTAATTCAAACATGGATCAACTTGTACCACAAGTGTCTTCCCTAAAGACACCAAAAGATATGTTTGATTCCTTGACCAAGCTATTTGAAGGGAAGAACATAAATCGGAAGATGACTTTGAGAAAACAGTTGAAGAATGTGAAGATCTAGAATATAGAGACCATACAGTCATACTTTACAAGGGTCTCTCAAATCTAAGAACAACTTGAAGCGGTATAAGAAGAAGTGGAGAATGTAGAAGTTGTGATAACCACCTTCAATGGCCTCCCATGATCATGGGATTCATTCATTCGAGGAATGTGTGCCAGAAGGAAGTGATTACTTTTAGCGGACTCTAGGAAGAGAACACACAAGAAGAAGCTCGACTCATAATAAGAGAAAATAAGATGGGAGCAACTGAAGATCAATCTCTCACCATCCAAAGAAGATGAGGAATATGAAGAACTCAACTCTTCAAGAACCTTTTATCCATATTATTATTTGGATAAGAAATGATGAATGAAGAAGATGATGAAGGTGAAGGCTCAAGAAGGAGTCTAGCCACGAAACAAATAAAGATAAGTATTCAATTGTCATTTCATGATATTGTTTTATTATGCATTTGTTTATATTCAATTGATGTATTATGCATGATAGAATGTTTTCATTAATGACAGTATACTACTAATATGCATGTGATGGGTAAGTAGCTCATGGTGCTATACAACTCTCCATTGCTACTTATCTAGAATGAAACCTCTTTGCTGACATATTGGATTAGTGCACAATCTCAATGTTGTCCTGGTAGAGATGGAAAGCATCTAGAAAGTTTCTGTGAGATATGGATGAATGTTGTAATGGCTAAAATAGTTGCATGATCATATATTTATGCGTAAGAATTTGTCCTTATGAATATGCCTTATGAAATGTTTCTAACCATACAAATGCATTTGACTTGTTTTTATAGCTGATTTTACCACTCCAGGTGAATCACACTTTGTATGGCCTTCCCCTGTCCCTCTGCAGACTCCTTAGACCCCGTGGACCATTTTTTTTCCTTTCATGTTTCCATGACCATCCCTCAAAACATGTGAAAAATGATACACGCGACTTTTAAAACCCTAATAGTGTATATACGTGGGTTTGACCACTAAAACCGCGTACATCGGGATGTGTACAAAATCCAAATCATTTTGGAGTTTTCCTTGACATGGATCCGACTCACTTGACTCCTGGCCTTCCTTATGCCTTGAGATCGCTCAGATTCGACCTTTCATTACCCCTTTGAAAAGCTATATAAGGAACTCTATGGTACATTGAATGCATATGAGAGAATTGAGAGCAAAGAAACTATAGTCCATTGTTGTCGGAACTTATGCTTGAGTCTGCATCCCTTTGTCCCTTGGAGCACTTTTGTGTTCTTCCCAAGCTTGCATTTTTCTTGTGAGCTTGCTATCGAGAGATGGAGGATTGAGGTGGTGGAGGCCCAAGTGGGGGATTTAGTTTCTCCGATTCGCAGACGTGCCGACAGAGGTTGTATCTATTGTAATCTCTGATTTATATTAATAGAAATATCTTTTCCTGTCCAATAATGTGTGTTTGAATGAATATTTTATCCATGGGATGTTTTCAAATGGTTATACATTGTTGATTATATATGCTAGAATAGATCTAACACCATGATATATAGTATGCTTGTATTGTTTGCTTGTTGTTGAGGAAGTAATTTATCAATTCAAGCTGAAGTTGGAAAGCTCAACGGGGATCTACTTCAACCGTCCGGAATAAGGTAGGAGGTCTAATCCTTTAGTGTTAGACATTTATTTTCTATTGCATATTGGAAAGGATTGATTTCTGGATTCAAGATGTCTGTTGTGGTACCCCAAGCCATAGGAATTTCTCTCCGTAACACTTGTAGGAAAAATCGTGTACAATCACCTACAAGAAAAGAAGGATGAGACTTGTTCCGAAAAGCAAGTGATGACAGTTCGAGAAATAATCTAAGAATGAAGACGAATGCAGCGACATCATTGATGCAAAACCTTCTAGCTATGAAGAAGTAGCCAAGAAGAAAGGAAAGACTAGTTCAAGAAGAATGATGTCTAGGATGCAGTATCAAGACCTAAAGGGAAGTTCGTAGATGGAAACATCGTGGGATACAACGCAAGATTCGTAGCATGAGGCTTCTCACAGAAAGAAGACATAGAATACGAAGAGACAATTGCAGCCACTAGAAGTGAAGCCACATGACAATTAGAATCATGTGTGCAAATAAAAGAAGGCCTTGTACGAGCTCAGAAGACACCCATGGGATAACACATACATAAGGAGCTTGATGAAAGCCTATAGAGGATGATAAGCTCATAGATGGGTGCAAGAAGAACTTTTGAAAAGGTTCAAGATAGAGGATCTTGGTATCCAGTGACCCTAGATGGATACATAGAATATTAAGTAGCAAAGGAAGCTACTTGTCACTCTAGTACATAATGTTTCAATGCATAGAGTACGAAAGACAAAGGGAGAATGATGCTTCGCTTTAGAGGGAGTGACTACAGAAGATCTTGAGGTTCGACATGGTTCGACAGGATGGACAGATTACTGATGACTCTAGGATTTGCTGAGAGTAAAGTGGATTCCAACCTTTGCTTCAAGGTTGAAGGTGGAAGACCAATGATGCTCCTGTTATATGTCGATGACTTGTTCCTAGAAGAAAAGAGGAACTCATTAAAGTTGCAAGAAGGAGACTTGCTACCAAGTTTGAAATGAAAGACTTGGGTATGATGCATTATTTTCTAGGAATGGAGGTGTGGCAGAATGCAGATGGAATCTCCCTCGAATAAGGGAAGTATGCAGTAGAGATCCTGAAGAGATTCGAGATGATCGAATGCAAGGCCATGACCACACCTATGGCATCAGACCTAAAGCTATTGAGTGTTGCTTCATCAGAGATGGTTGATGCCACAATGTATCGTCAGATGATTTGTTCGTTGATGTACCTGAGAAATACGAGACCAAATATTTTCTCTGCTATGAACACATTGAGACATGTTCACCTGATGGTTGCAAAGCATGCAGTGAGGTACCTAAAGGGTATAGTTGAGTATGGGCTCAAGTATGAGGTGAATCAAATGATTAACCTGGAGGGTTATGTGGATTCATATTGGACAGGAAGTGCCATTGATAGGAAGAGCACTTCGAGGTACTACTTCAGTATGATATCAGGTGTGATCTCTTGGTTTGGCAGGATGGAGTCCTGCATGGTGCTGAGTACAGCCGAGGCAAAATATGTTGCCACTTTCTATTTGGGAGGTAGTATGTTTCTTTTGAAAACTACTATTTGATTTGATTGATATGACTTGCATTTTTGTATGATGCAGAGAGGAGCAGTGAAGCTCTAGTTTGTGATCCAGATTGAGATCTCTTGAAAGAGGGAGTTCTAACATAGCTGGCGAGACAGGTTGTCTGAGCATAAATCCTGGCGAAGCTCATAGGTTGCTCAGACGTAATCGGTCATGTAGGTTGTCCTCGGATGTAATTGGTCCTAGCGAAGCTTGTAGGTTATCCTTGGACGTAACCAGCCCTGATGTGATTTTATGCTAGAAATGGCCAGAGTGAAGTTTGAGTACTTCAAGGAGAAGCTTGGTGTTCTCCAAATCGAGGTTCCCTCCAAAGGGAAGTAATGATTCCATGATCCATTCTGACATGGTGAGAGGACTGGTTCCTTCCATGGTCAGAAGAAAGTGCTGAGCCATTCTGATGTGATTGAGGGATGTGTTCCCACGTTATCAGATATAAGTGTTGAAGTCCATTCTCTGGGAGAATGGAGGCACCTGGTCAATTACCAGGAATCCTCAGCCTAGGGCTAAGAGCCATTCTGATATGACTGTGGGATTGGCTCCCACATGATTAGATGTAAGTGCAAATCCATTCTGATGTGACTGTGGGATTGGCTCCCACATGATCAGATGTAACTGCAAAGCCACTCTGATGTGACTGTGGGATTGGCTCCCACATGATCAGATGTAACTGTAGATCGTTTTCACAGATGATAGTAGGTGTGTCCTATCATGCTGGTGATTGTAAGTGCTGAGCCTTTTCACAGATGATAGTAGGTGTGTCCTATCATGTTGGTGATTGTAAGTGTTGTGCCTTTCCACAGATGATAGTAGGTGTGTCCTATCATGCTGGTGGTTGTAAGTGCTGATCCTTTCCACGTATGATAGTAGGTGTGTCCTATCATGCCGGTGGTTGTAAGTGTTGTGCCTTTTCATAGATGGTAGTAGGTGTGTCCTACCATGCTAGAGATTGTAAGTGATGTGCCTTTTCACAGATGGTAGTAGGTGTGTCCTACCATGCTGGTGATTGTAAGTATTGTGCCTTTTCATAGATGATAGTAGGTGTGTCCTATCATGCTGGTGAATGTAAGTGCTGGGCCTTTCTGAAATGGTTCTTGGATGTGTTCCTCCCATGGTCAGATGTGAGTGTTGGGCGTGCCTTTCTGAAATGGTGTTGGATGCGTTCCTCTCATGGTTAGATGTAAGTGCTGGGCGGGCCATTCTGACTTAGGGTCAGATATAAGCGCTGATGAATACCTACATGGAGGCTAGGCCTACAACTAGCATGAAAAAGGGTTGTCTATTTAGAAATCCCTGTGACAAGAAGAATGAAGAGATGGCACCATTTGATTGAGATAGCGGAATCAGTGATGATCCAACTTTGATGATGATCTAGTGATGATCCAGACTTGATGAAGATGACTTAATGATGAAGATGACTTGAAGATGAAAATTTCTTGATGATGATCCAGATGATACAGAGAAGAAGACTTGTGCTGATAAATTGTGTCGAGGGAATACCTTCCTAGTTAAGAGGGAGTGTTGATGTATTTGTAACTTCGGAATGTATTCACTTGTATATCTTATGTATTGTACCCCGATGTTTGTTCCGGGAAGTATCTATAATGTAATTGAGTCATGTCATGCCCCAATGTTCTGATCGGGAGATTCAATAATGTAAACAAGTCATGTAAATTCATTGAGGTTAACCCTCCATTGTAAGTCAGGGAAATAGTCCCCACAATTGTGTCAAGGTTAACCCTCCTTGTTGATTGGAGGGAAAATTCCCCACAGTTGTGGGGCACTAGGGTTATTAGACTCTCATAGAGATGTTAGCCCTGGTAAGTAATTGTTAAGTGGGGCCGACTTGTTGGAGTGGACTTTAAGTGAACGAAATATATAAATAGAGAGTGAGCCTCTCTATTTATCACACACACACTCACTCACTGGGGCGCATGAGTGAGAGAGGAGAATCTCTCTCAAGTGAGAGAGAGAGAACAAGATGTTGGAGATCATATTTATGTTTGTAGGTTTTACTGCTGCCATTGGTGCTCATTCTATCTCTGATAAAGTTGCGGGGTTTTCTCCTTTATGGTTTCCACGAGGAAAATTCTTTGTGTCTCTTGTCTCTTGTGTTTATTGTTGAGCATGTTATTCTCTCAGATAAGATCCTAAGATCATATTGCTTAAATTATAAAAATTTAACATCATATTGGTCATTATGTTGGTTCAAATATTATGAAAGAGGATACAATTCAACAAAATGCATTGACAATTATGGTAGTGTTAAATGCATTCAAAAGAGAAACAGATAGAAGAAGGCCATAGCGGCTATGGTTTCTCTTATCTTCCTACCATTTACATATATTTCACCTACGATGTTTTGTTATGATAGTTAATCAAACAATCATGTTTAGGTACTTTGTGAAAGTAGTGAATTCAACACAATATATGTATGTTGACCATAGAATTTTGTGTTCTTTTTTTTAAAAGAAACTTTTAAGATGATTATATTAAAGAGGCTAAGAAAATCCTTAACAGCTAGAAAATAACAACATTACAAGTCTAGTAGAAAAATTCCTTATCTATAAGTAAGGGATTCAAAAATTCCTCAACCTTCTAAATCCATATTAAACTAAAAAACCATAGTTTGACTCATATAACCTGTAACACCCCGGTTTTTACCCTGTTTGCATTAAATTATATATGATGTAAATATTGTATTTAATCATGGTGTGGAGCTAAAGGCAAAGGCCCCACCATCGATTTAGTGTTTTATGTTTCGGTAATTAAAATCGATGTCGATGGTTATCGTGCTAGCCGATGGCACAGTATATTTTTGGACATCATGTAAATATGCAATTTAATAAAAATACCCACAACCAGCTATGTCAATGCAGCATTAAAGAGATGGGGGAATGATTTTATAAGGAATAGAGGGGGGTATTCAAACCATTGATCCAATGGGGAAAAGACAAATGTCAATGGGAAAACCCATCAAAGTGTCAACTACCCATTTTGTTTTGTTCCTAGACATTTTTTTCTTCCAGGAGTGGTTGAGTTAGTTAATGCATGGGGATGGGAAGAGTATGGAAGTCAAATTCGAATTTGAGAAGCCATCATATTTTGGAAAATGTGTTTTTGACTTATGGGCCAAGTAATTGCACAAAAATGTTGGCCAGCCCATTATTCATTCACGTCCTCGTCTTCCTCACACATTTTAGAGCTCCTGGGAATTTTTCTCACCCATCCTTCATTTATGTTGGGCTCTCTCTCACGCAACTGTAGCTTCCTATTTTTTTCTACTTCACATGTTTAGTCGTTTTCCTCATTTTCCATGCCCAAAAAATCCATTTTTATGTTGTTGATTGAATGGCCAGCAGAGGTTCACGATTTTGGGGTGTATAGCAATATTTTTTGCTCATGAAATTCCCAGAATCATTTTGGAATTCGAATTGCTCACCCAGGGGTCGATTTCCCCATTTTACCAATTTGTTTTTGGTTGCAAAAATGTTTTTTACTCAAACCCGAAACTTGTATCTTGTTTTATTTGCATCCTGTGTTTTGGTCTAAACTGGTTTGGAGTGGAAGAGGGAAGAATTATCTTGATAAACCTAGTGTAGAAAGGAACCAAACAGAGAGATCAAGAGGGGCTGGTTATTCTTTCTTGCACACCCTAAAGAGCACTGAAAGGGAAGGCGTAGCTTGAGGGACTGTGTAGAAGAGAAGGGGATGCTTCTTTGTGTTGGGTGTGTAGGTGTTTGAAAATCCAATCCAAATCATGTGCAAGTGTCCATAGCTCTGTGGTTGAGCTCACTAGCTTATCAATTCAACCATTCCACCTCCTTAGCAACCTGATAAATCCAATTGTAGTTTTGGCTTGCCTGGATTTTGACATGTCTTTGGCTATGTGTGATCATGTTGTTGTTCCCTTATTCCTTATGGGAATCATACCCAGCTCAAGGGTGGGAGTGTTGCTGAGAGATTGATGAGCACACTGTCCTATGGTTGGGTGGAACGTTGCAGCGACATAGCTGGTTGTGGCACAAATCTTTCTCAAGATAAGTATTTTCTTGTGTTAAATCTCTACAACTGTATTTGCTTGATAAATTATTATGAACATTTTGAATGCTTGAATGAAATGTATTTTCTTCCGTTGTATATTGCATTCTGCATCTGTGTATGTTTTTCTTTCCTTTGCATTTTATTATTATGTTTATGGGGCTACATTTCACGGTCTGTTTGATAGAAAACAACAGCGTTAGTCGCGTCCTCTCCGTCGAGTAGAGCGGAGGGGACGTGACATAACCTCCAACAAATATCCCTAACAAACATACATAATGACAAAATATAAGCTTAATTATCCTTAAACAAGTCGTATATCCTCCTCATCCTCCATCTGCATAGTGTTAGAATCCCCAAACTTGGAAAGAGTGATTTATTTCATTGTGTTCATTTTTGTAGTGTTGAAGTTGGAGAATTCCCTCACACTAGAGTGTTGACCAAATGCGAGATCCTAAATTAAATTATTGTGTTGGTCTCTATCTAGAGACTATTGTGTCATATTTTCTTATTGCATCTCCACCTTGATTTCCATCCTATTGCAAACATGTTCTTCAAACTCTACTTGAAAACTTATCCTTTCTAAAATTTGTTCAATTCTCTCTAACGTCCCCCTACTCTATGCATTATATTTTGCATACCAGCAATTTCCTCCACTGCAATCTTTATTTCCACCACACCACCCTAATCATTTTCCATCCATGTCACTATTCTAGTAAAACTCATTCAAGTTGTGATGTTTTCCCCAATGTATTGAAAAACTCAAGCCAACCTCCATTCCACCCCCTTCTGCCACCAAAACCTTGTCATCGGGTTCCCTGAAAACGTATAATTGACCATCGTTAAACAAATTGCAAACCACTGATAATATTCCTCCCCTTTTCACTACCACCCAATATTTACCACCTTGCACTGAATTACATACCATGAGCAATATAGCTCAAATTCCATCGATAATCATACCTCAACCACCTTGTAATTAACGCCAAAATAAGGGATAAATACAGATTCCACATTAGGCCCAAAAATAATCATCTTATACAAGCCAAGACAAAAACTAGGGGTCATTCTTACTCCAGGATATATCCCACCCGCTCCCCCCAATTCCAAATCATGCTCCATAACTACCCTCAAGCGATATAGAAAAATCACGATGCGATGAACCAAGATCACATCGGGACAAGATGTATAGTTCGTACAGGGTAAATGGAAAATATTTGGAAGTTATATAGGGGATTATGTGGTGACATTCCACTTCGATCTCATGCATAAACCATTTCTTTTACAATAAATTGAAACTTCATAAAACTCATAGTACCCCTCACTGTTGTTGTTTAAGAGGTGTGATCCCTTCATCATTAGTTACAAGATCCGCTTTCGTAGTGTAGGATCATTGTTTATCACCATGATTGCTTTAGCTAATTGAGTGGTGTCATTAGCTAATTTATCGGTTGGACAAATATTGTGTCGTTGGATATTCCAATAAGAGAGCTCTTCAATGTGATGAAGATTCCACTCTAGCCTATTGAGAATACGATTTTTAATTGCTTGGGACTGGAAAAAACCATTATGAAACTACTTTATGACTATAAGAGAGTCCCCAAAGATCATCAATTGAGATAACGTCAGGGACTAGATTATCTCGGATCTCAAATATAAGGCATATATCTCAACAAAGTTATTGTTGGTGCATCCAAGACCTTAAGAGAACCTAGACACTACTTTTCCACTAGGTTCAAAGAAGATCTCACCACCCAAACCTGCAACCCATGGATTTCATTTCAACGTACCATAAAAAAACACCTTGAAACCATCCTATCTATTAAGCCACTACTAGAATTCTTCAGGAGGGATTTGAAGATGCCACTATAATGGGAGTAATAACAAGACAATTTTGGATTGAAGGCTACTCCTATATAAAATATATTTGACCTAGGATTTTTCTCTATATGAGAGAGTTTTATTTTCGATATCTGTGACACATCTAGAAACAAAACCCTCCACTAAATATTTGTCTTGAATGGAAGTTTGAGCAAGAGGAAGAAGAACCTATTCAAAAATATTTTTGCTATGAGCATTCCATATTTTCCAACATAGAAAATTTGGGGAGGATTCCAAATTTCTCTTTAAATTGATTTTGTTATGAAGGGAAATTGGAAAATAAAGTTTCCACTTAAGAAATTGATCCTTCCAATTAGAAGGAATCATAATACGTTTCACCAATTCAAGATAAAAGATATCCTAAACTTGGAAAACATGAGAACATAAAATAAAAAAAAGATGTTGGGTATTTTTTTTCTCCCTTAAGCATAAATCACACTGAAAGAGCCTAGAAATTATGCATATTTTGCAAGTTCTCTGCAGTGAAAATTTTCCGTTCACAAGGATATAACAAAATGCATTTAGTTTAGGAATGCAATCCAAGTTTTGTATCTTCTTCCACATTGTAGAATAAAGGAGGGGACCTTATCCTTGAGTAAAATTACTATATCCTTCTTTGATGGTGTATATTCTTGATTTTCCCCAAAGATGTTGATCCTTTTTTTCCTTGGTTAGGGGAGAAACACCTTGAAGGATCAAAAGTATCATTTCACAGGGGTTTTCTAGATCATTTGGGACATCTAAGTGTTTCCAATTTACCCAGAAATCATCTTCACTCCATACAAAAATATCATAGGGATCAAATACCTTGATCATTCATCCAAATTTGAAGATCTACTAATCCTTATTTGGTCTGAAAAGGAGGTCTTCCCATAGATTAATACACTTCCCACTTCCTATAATCCAATATAGCCCCTCTTGAAAAAAGTCTCATGCATCTCGAAGTGATATCCAAATGCAAGAACCTCCTCCATCCCATGGCCGATTGTCAACACATCGTGTCCTTGCCTCTCTAAAAAAAAATTCTAGGGAACTTCCTTCCACCACTCCTTTCTTCCTAAGATCATTCTCCAAATAATTTTGGCACCCAATTCTACGTTGACCATCTTAGGATCTCAAATCCTAATTTCCCCATTTGATATTGAGATCCTAACAATGTCCCATTGGATGAGATGAAATTTCTTGTCATTCCACTTTACCTCTTTTCCACATGAATATCCCAATGCTTTTGTTAACTTTCACTCAAGACGGACTTAGGAGACAACATGGAGAAGCACATAAATATAAGCAAAGAGGAAATAACATAATGAATAAAAAATTTCTTGCCTGTAATAGAGAACCATTGAGCTCCATAGTGAAACTAGTCGTTGGACAGTCCCTAAAACACCATGGGTAGAAAGGATCTGCCACCTTTGTGAGAGTAAGAACATTGAAGATGAAAATCACTTCCTCTTAGAGTGCCCTGCATACACCCACATTAGATCCCAGTTTCATAATCTTTGTTGCAATACCGACATTCCTAGCCTTTTAGCATGTCAAAATTATAGTAAGCTCGGGACGCTTCTTTCCAAGCTCTTTGAGCTAGAAATATAACTTTAAAGCAAACTAATTAATTCTCTTCTTTAGGTCCGATAGACCAAAGTTTGGTCTCAGGGGACGTTAACCATCATCATCATCATCATCATCTTAGCTTTTAGCTTTTACATATACCTTGGAACCCAAAGACAGTAGAAATTTTACGAAGTAAATATAAATAAGTGCTCCATTCATAAATATAGATCTTCCCATTGTTCATGTTACCACTCAATGCTATAAGAAATTGATTTAAAATTGATTTGAACCTTCTGGCATTAGTCAATGAGACACTTCTAACATAAATAGTATCATCAACAAATTGGGAGTGATAAATTTCTCAAAATCCTCTGGAAATTAGAATACCTGTTGTATTTTCATTGTCTCATTCTTTTGAAATATTTTGACTCGGAAATTCAACCATAATAATGTAAAGAAAAGGGGGGAGAGGTAACCCTTGTCTTAACATGTAGAAAAGTAGACATTCTACCATTAAAAAGGAAAGCTATGCATGGCTTGCTTATGCAAGCTTTGATCCATTTAATAAAAGGAGAACCCAATTTTATCAAGAACAAAGAACAAAAATTGATGGCTTTCCCTATCAAAGGAATTGGATAAATCCACCTTAATAGCCATTCCTTTTTCTCCCCTATCGTAACTTGAATGAATATCCTTATGAATTAAGATTATGGTGTTAGTAATTTGTCTCCTTGCCAAGAATCCCCTTGTGTTTTTAATATTATTTTGGGCAAAATTTTCTTAATCCTGGAAGACAATATTTTAGTCAGGATCTTATAGGTTGCATTGCATAAAGAAATGTGACAAAATCAATTAAAGGACAAGGTCCTAGACCCCTTGGGAATTTGAGCAATAAAGGAGTAGTTGGTGGCTCCTCCAATTTGTTGAAGAATGTAACTTTGGAAGATATTCTTATTGTACTTTTTTTGTATTATTGTTGTACATCCTTAGGGAGATGCTATTGATGTACTTGGTCATGTAAATGTACTTGTGAAAATCAATGTAAACATTATGTTGTAAGTTGGGTCAATAGTACCCACAAGAAATATTATATAAATGTTATTTTGTGTCTCCCTAGACAATTCGGTGCAGTTTGTGATATTTTTAAATAGAATTTATGGCAGAAAGAAATCATAAATATGGATCTTCCCATGGTTCATGTTACCACTCAATTCTATATACAGAGATTTGCATCAAAACTAGTGAAAAAATATTGAGCAAAATACATATCAGCAGAAACTCAATTGAATAAAATCCATATTGTCTATTAATCACTAATGAAAGTACAATATAAATACACCTCCAAAGGATAGATTCGTCCTAAGAAGGAATTTTGAATCCTCTCATTGGGTAGGCGTAAATTAGCATAGAAACCATCACTAGACTTGAGAACTAGTCCTAACTCCTGAATGTGCTCAGTTAACTAAGTTAACTGAAGGTAACTGGACCTGGATGGGGCATGAGGGAGTTAATTGATGATATATAAAGATATAGGGTTTAATTTAGGAGTTTTCATTGACTAATGGTGGTCATCGTAGTTCATTATCATCCCAAAGTGATGAACTCTAGGAAAGGTGGCCCAATTAACTGATTGTAGCCTAGTTAACTGAATGTAACTGATGGTGGAAGGATAAAATAATGGAAGAGGGTGAATGAGGTCCGAAAATCATGGATGAGGTATAAATAGTGGGTAATGAGGCCAAACATGACATGGATTGAGGCACTATGAGTCAACAACAAGATCTACGTACTAGAGAGGTCATCAATGTTGCATGCATCCATGCATGACTTAGGTATAGATGAAAAATATGCTCCAACACCCCCCTTAACCCTAATTTATGAGAAGTAAAAAAAATATAGGGCTTGTACAACAAGGACTATGGTCACTCTTTACATTTTTCATCCATGTAAACTAAGGAAAAACTAAAAACCACATGCATAAAATCCTTTCTCAAAAATGGACATGAAAAAAAAGAAAACAAAAAAAAAATGCTCTCCAAACTATATGATTATGTCTAGAGGAATCTTAATTTTTGGAAGAAGATGAATGTTCTCAACTAGATCAGGGACATATATAGCTGCATGATGGATCTTGGAACCATTTATAGCAACTAAGGTATACGGATGAAAGAGAAAAATTCCAAATGAAACTTGTGATTCTTGATCATGTAGCTTCGAACCATGGGAAGTGAAATTAGCTTTAAGCAATTCTGAATTGTCTTCAAACTTTGAACCAAAAAAGGTTGTAGAAAATCTAAGAGTGATGAACAAAGGTTACAAAATATATTTGGACATGAAATATGGTATGAAATCGTATCCAAAACATGTTCTAACGGGTCCAAAATTGAGGAACAAAAGTTCGCAGTGTCCCAATACGTTGGCAATGTTTCCATCCTTAGTAGAAATGTGAGGCAATGTGTATGTGATCATGTAGGAAATCAGGGAAGACATGAGACCAAGGATAGAGAATGCATGAGATATGTAATTTTATATAGATTTCAAAATATCCAATAAATCACAATATTTCATATTAGCAAACTCATGAGAAGAAACAGATAGAGAATCCCCAGTAGCGGAATTTTTAAAGGAGACTTAAGGTGCTTGATTTTTCACACCAATAGTGATGAGACCAGTCCCAAGCATAATTCAAATGTATTGTAGCATAAATTTTGAATCATTATATTTAAAATCATCTACAATAAGGTGAAACATGTGTCCCATTTGTGCTACCGAGAGGACAAATTCACAATTTTCTCCATCTTCAACAAAATTTTGAGACTTGTTGCAAGCAATCAAGTAGGAATTTGTGGGAAGCATTGGACCAATAAGGGAAAATGGATCACTTCCCAAGTCTGATATTACCTCCAAAAAATCCAAAATATCACTTTTATGCACACTTGCATCAACATTGGAGAGAGAGGAATTGAATTCCTCTTCAGCTTCTTGAGCAATCACTGGCAAACTTTGCTCAAAATTTAGAATAGAAGAATCACTGGAGAATAGTTGGAAAGAGACTTATTCTTCAACAATGGTGGTTCGAATGTCTTATAATGGAGCATATATAATGGAATATGATACATTAGACTTCTCATAAACTTCTAGAGCAATAGGATAAGGAGTCACTACAAGGTGACTTTCACCAATTCAAACTGAATGAGTTAAAGATTCTGTCATTTCTTCAACTTGAACAACTTCATCAGAGAGTGTTGAGGCCAAACAATTTGAAGGAAAAACACTTGAGGTGGTGTTTGATTCACTCTAGTTATCATCTACTTATTTATTCACACCAAAATATCTATCTAAATTGCTCCATAATTCGAATGGATACTCAGAAAAATCAATGAGATACCTCATCTTAGGAAACATTGCTAGACACATTTTTCCATATGCACTATCACAGTCATTTAGCCAATCATTTTTCCCTCCATCAAATTCTAGCATTGCCACAGCTCCAATATACAAATCAAATAGCAACCATATTCAATTTCCACTCAGGATAATTGAATGTTGATAGAGAAGAAACTGATTTCAAATCCATTTTGAAGTTGTACCTGCAAAATAAACACTCTGAAAATTTGTTAAGTCATAAATGTTGGGCACGGATATCCCTATAGTATGGAACTTTAAGCCCTATATGGTGGTGTATTACATATTATTGTGTAAGCTTGGTTCTATTAGTTGTTATTGTACACCTTTGTCTCCTATATATAGAAAGGATATATTTTCATTTGAGCAAGCATTGTATATTGTCGTGTCTTGGGTACACGGTACATTGTGTACGGAGGTTCCTCCCTCGAAGAGGATTGTTATTTATCTCTATTATTCATGATTAAGGCATTTATTAATCTATTATTCTCTATTTCTTCTCTTTTTATGCTATTTTTGGGACTTGGTTGCATAACAGTTGGTATCAGAGCTCTTGCCTCAGGATTGGCTTCTACAAAACGAGTCATCTTGGAATTTTCACTGCAAATTTTGTTCTAAACGAATTCATAGATTGAGGTTAAAAAAAACTTTTAAAATAGGTTGAACCATAACCAATCCAAAATTCATATTTTGATCCATTATAGTTTCGGCAATAATTGCAGAGGAATATAGGACTTTTGACTAGTCCAAACCCTAGTCAAAAATAGGTGTTCTAGGGAGAAAGGTCGTATCTGACGAATACGAGATCCAAATTGAGTGAGAATAGTTTCATAGGAAAGGAGACGGACTAGTTTATATGAGGTAGAATTTTCAGCTACTAAAAAAAAATAAAAAATCGGCACGTGGAATATGTTACAAGTTTGCTCTTCTAGATAGAAAAAAAAAAAAGACGATTTGGGAGAGTTGCAATAAAAAAAATTTGGAACATCCAAATTAGGTCATAATTATGGAATTGGAAAGAGGACATGTTATGGTTCCATGGGAAAAATTTTCATACTCAGAGGAATTGAAAGTCAAATTTTATCTCAGTTACAAGTCATCCCTAAAACAATCTTCCAATTAGGGTTTGAAACATGAATTCTAGGGAAAAAGGTCATATCTGAGGTATCTGAGATCCAAATTGAGTGAGACCAGTTGCATATGAAATAATACAGACTAGGGTATCTATGGTATCATTTTCACCCACATAAACAAAATATTGGACATGTGTCATACTGTAGAAGTTTTATCTTGTGGATAGGACAAAAATAAGAAGCTTTGGGAGATTTGAAATAATGTTTTTTTAGCACATACAAATTAGTTCAGACCTGCGGCATTGGAAAGAGAAAATGTCAAGGTAGAATAGGTATAAGTTTCATACCCATAGGGCCAAAATTCAGTTTTTACCTCAGTTACAATTCGGCTATAAAATAGTCTTCTAATCAGGGTTTCAAAAAGGTACGTCATTTTGCATTTGAATAGCTTTGAGTAAAAGGATCTATTTGTGGTAAACCCTAGGGTGTGATACATACTTATTGTTAAAAATTCCACCAAAAGGAAGCGTAAATAATGACAACCCACTCAAACCCCCATAGGATTCATCCCTGACATACAATGAAATGGAAGACATATATTTTAGAGTGTCGAAGTTGGAAGATATGATTAAAGGAAATGTGAAAATGGATGACTTAGTTAAATTGGAAAATAAGATGGCTAGTAAAGAGGATCTCAAAGGGATGGATAGTAAAGAGGATCCCAAAAGGATGGATAGTAAAGAGGATATCAAAGGGATGACTAGAAAAGAATATATTCAAGACTTGAAGGAATTGATCAAGGATATAAAACATAGTTTTATTCGTCATGCATCTATTCAAGAAGAGGATAAGGAGGAAAAAGAGGACTTATTCCAGTCACGTATGGAGAAAATTGAAAAATAATTAGAGAGTAGGAAGTTGGAGTCCTCAAAATTTGATGATTCACTACAACATCATGAGTTCAATTCATGTCCAAGAAAATACTTTATCCCCAAGATTGACATGATAAAGTTTGATGGAAAGGATCCAATCACATCGATTTTTTAGATGGAGCAATTCTTTGATCTACACCAAGTGCCCACTTTGCAAAAGGTAACTATTGCATCCTTATATATTTAGAACCTGGTCAATTTGTATGGTACAAATGGCATTGTGACCGCAAAAAAGACTCTATTATCTCTTGGTCTATATTCACAGAAGAATTAATTGCACATTATGGGGATATAAATAGCAACACGTTCTTTATCCAGTTGGTAAATCTCAAGCAAAAAGGTCCAGTTACAGGGCACATCAAGCAATTTCAGTAGCTAAGTCTCAAAGTGAAGAATATTTCAAAATATAATTTGTTAGATATCATTATTGGAACCTTGAAGGATAACATTCCACATGAGGTGCATCACTTTGAATCATCATCCGTAGAAAAGGCTTTCATGATGGAAAGGAATGTTGAAAGTAAAAATATAGCGATGACTACTGGAAAATACCACTTCAAACACATACAAAGAAAATGGTGTTCCTTCTAACCAACCTCAAAGGTTGACACCTCAACAACTAGAGTAAATAAGAGCGAAAGGCTTATGCTTTAATTGTGATAGCAAGTACGGTAAGGGACATAAGTGTGGAGAAAAAAATCTCTTCTACATAGAATGTGACGAGAAAGAAAAAAAAAGAATAGGAACCACCACAAGGGCATGAACTAGAAGTGATTACTCCACCATATTTGTCATGCTTTGGCTGGAATTAACACTCCTCAAACTCTCAATATCGAATGATATATCAAAAATAAAAAGGTGACAGTGTTGATTGATTCGGGTAGTACTCATAATTTCATTCACTTTAAAGTGCCAAAGATATCAATTGATTTGTATATCCAACACCAGAATTTCAAGTAATGATTGCAGATGGAGGAACCATCAATTGTTCAGGGAAATGCCATAATATCAATCTTACTATGGAGGAACATGTATTGAATAGTCCCATGATTTCTATCCGAATGGGGGGTGTTGATGTTGTATTAGGAGTTCAATGGTTAAAATCACTGGGAACAGTGGGTTTTAATTTTTAAAAGCTTTTCCTGAACTTTTCCTGGGAAGGAAAATAATTTATATTAAATGGTATCATAGGGAAACCAAGCAAGGTGATTAGTTCTAGTGGTATGAAAACATTATTAAGGAAGTGAAAACAAGGTGTAAATACACAATTATTCTCACCAAATGTTCAAACATGTAAGGCTCCTATTTCTCCAAATATCTAAAGGATCCTTAAAAATCCTTCCAACGTATTTGAAGATATTCCAAAAATTCATCCACCTATTTGATATTTGGACAATGTTATTAACTTAAATTTGGGAAGAATTCCTCCTATCATTAGACCTTACAAATACCCCTATGGCCAAAAGAATTAAATGGAGAAGATGTTCGAAGCAGTGATAGGAAAATATACAGTTCAAGCAGTGGAAGATTGCATATAGCACCAGCAAGTAGTACTCCAAATCCCAACGATGTCATAAAACAAGATGAAACTACAGGAAGATCAACATCATTGTCAAAGGATTTTTGAAGAAGCACAAATCATATGAAAACATGACCAATTCATCGAAACAAGGACCAAACAACTATGAAATCAAGCTATTATTGAGTACGTCATCAAGTGGAAGAACTTACCAGCCGCAAATTCAACATGGGAAGATGATCCCTTCATACATATGCATCCACAACTACCCAAGCATTGAGTACAACGCTTGTCTGAAGGGGAGGGGCTTGTTAAGCCCTAAATGTTGGGCACAATTCCCCCTATAGTGTGGTAGTTTACCCCCTATATGGTGGTGTATTACATATTATCGATGTAGGCTTGGGTCTATTAGTTGCTATTGTACACCTTTGTCTCCTATATATAGGAAGAGATATTTTCATTTGAGCAAGCATTGTATATTGTCTTGTCTTGGGTACACACTACATTGTGTAATAAGGTTCCTCCCTCAAAGAGGATTGTTATTTATCTCTATTGTTCATTATTAAGGCGTGGATTACTCTCTTATTGTCTATTTCTTCTCTTTTTATGATATTTATGGGACTTGGTTGCATAACAAAATTTGTATTGAGGATTAATTGAATTTACCGTGCTCCCTAGGCTTTGATACCATGTGATATTTGTAAATATCCTTGATGGAAACAATAAATCATAAGCTAAGTATGTAAAGCACAATATACTCCTACTTAGAATTAGAGGAAATTTCAACTCAAAATCAGCCTCCTAAGGAAAAACCAATAAATTGATAAAATAATGCCGTGTAGACATATTTTAATAAATTAATCTATTATTTCACTTTTATCAAAGCTGCCCTTAATTGTTGCACTTTTTTCAATGCTGCCCTAGATATATATTTTATATTAAAATCAATTAATGAGAACGAAGTTCAATGAAACTTTTCACCCAAATGTAATAATAGAAATCACATAAAATAATGAAAGAAATTTAATACATAATTTCAACTAAAAATTAGTTATTTTGAGAACCGTGTTTCACCCCAAAATAATGTTAGAAATCACATAAAATAACGAAATAAATTTAATACATAATTTCATCTCAAAATTAGTTATTTTGAGGACCAAGATTGATAAATGTTTTAACTCAAAATAAAGAAAGAAATCACATAAAATAAAGACTATTAAATATTATTAAAAAAACATTATATAATATTGCATCTACCTTCGAATTAAAAATCTTATATAATTTTATACAATCATATTATTAAAAAAATACATGCCCAAATTTATATTTGATTACACCTATCATTTTATTTAAAAACATATACAGTATTAGATAATAATAATTTTAAAATTACAATTTTATTAATTCAATATTATTATTTAAATATGTCTTATAGTTTTCATCTAAATTATTAAAATTGTTCATTAATTTTTTACCAAAACAATAAAAATATTACACAATAATATTATTAAAATACAATATTTATTATACATAACCATATTATTAAAAATATTTTTTAATACACACATAATCATTAACACATAGCCAAAACAAAAATATTATACAATAATATTATAGCCTAAAACATAGAATTCACATAAATAAATTGAATGAGAAGATGGAAACTTTTTTAGAAGCTTGAAATTTCAAATATTATCCTACCTATTCAAACTATAATTTTCCTAAATAGAATATTTTAAAAAAAATATTCAAAACAGTATTAAAATTGAGTATTCCATATTTAAAATTGAGTTTTAATTTGATATTAAAACAACAACTTTGAAAGCATCACCCCTTAAAAAATGTTTTAAATATAACCATTCATGTTTTACCACAGTGTAGTGTTAAATGTATGTGGTAATATAAGGTTAAGGTCTCCTTTTCAACTACCCTATAACTATACTTGAATGATCAATGTTATGATAATGCTTTTACCTTTATGTTTTTATCCATATTTATTTAAATTATTTTTTAGTTAAAAATTATTACTTTTAGCATTAATGTGTATTCAATATTTTTATGAGCAAATTGTACATGGTTGAAATCTTTTGGACACTATTCCTTAGTTCGGCCTCATTTGGAAGACGATATCTAAAACAAATAAATAAATTATTATAATAAAATTTACTAAAGTACAACTCTAACCTAATAGGCTAATCTCGATTCTATGTTTGAACAGGTGAACAAATGAAAAAAAATGGCAGATTCAAAGAGATCCGACGATCCTCCTCTAAACCCTGTTTCATCCTCCATTATTGAAAAAAAATTGGCGCAAAACCCTGGTTCATCCACCATTATTGACAAAAAATTGGCGCGAATGTTATTGGAGTGAAAACATTGGAGTCAATGTTACTGGAGTGGCCAAGTCAGAAGAGCGAATTGGCCATTATTGACAGAAATATGGCCAAGTCAAACTCTTTGGGCCAAAATTCTCTCAAAATTTTCACAGGTTGGACTGGATATGTCAAAAAAATCGTGGGCTCAACAAATTTGGTTCCTTGGCCATTGAAGGCAAAAATTGGTGCATATGGTAAATTAAAACCCTCGGATTTCAAAGGTAATGACAGAAATATGGCCAAGACAAACTCTTTGGACCAAAATTCTCTCAAAAATTTTGTGGGCTAGACTGGATATTTCAAAAAATTCGCAGGCTCAACAAATTTGGTTCCTTGGCCATTGATAGCAAAAATTGGTGCATATGGGAAATGGAAAGCCTCGGATTTCAAAGGTAAATGTTCAGTTTTGATTGGGTTCAAATTATTCTATTTAAATTTTCATTTGATCCCATTTCATTCCATGCGTTCTTCCTATAGAAGTTGAAAGAGAAGTGTTGGATATTCGATTCAATGTTTAGTTGGTCAATTTCAACTTAGAGGGGTTATTTTGAATGGCTTGATTGATAGCTTTCTCAATACAGACATGTTTATTCTTATAGGTAAATCTTCACTTTTTTGGATTCAAATAATTCTATTTAATCTTTAATTTGACCCCATTCCATTCTCTGCATCTGTCCTATAGAAGTTGATAGTGAAGTGTTGGATATTCGATTCAATGCTCAGTTGGGCAGTTTCAACTCAGAGGGGTTATTTTTAACAGCCTGATTGATAGCTTTCTCAAGACAAGGCATGTTTCTTCTTATAGGTATGTTGGCTCTTCTTGTTTTTGCACTGTCAAACATGGTTGTTTGTGCCCAGATTTGCACTTCTAATGTTGTATATAATCTCTTTAATACATATTCACCCACATGTATGATCAGATTTGGAGAAAACAAATTTTGTATTGTTTTTCTTCACCTACTAATCACGTAGGCTTGCTTCTTATTGTTGTTGGAATTTAAATTAAGGTTGCCACTACAAGGAAGATGCTTATTGGATAACAGCACGGTTGTTAGGCTGCATGCTCATTGAGACTGCGTAGCTTATTTATGAGCTAATAAGTAAGCTTATTTCCTTAATTCAAAGTAACATGTATCACCTGAAACCTAGGCTTATCTCTTGGCTCGTATCTATATACACGCAAAACTGTAGTGCCAAAGAATGTGAATTAATATTGTCTGAACAATTTATTAACTGACTTAATAGAGAGGGGCCTTGTTTTATTGATGATGGTTGTGTTATTGTCTAGAATCCATTTGTGTTGTTACAGGAGCGATGTATTTCTTTCATCAGAGTTCAATCTTAAGCTCGAAGGAACTAGCTTTAGTGGGTAGAGTAATAACTATTAGTTGTAGATAAATTAACTACTAGCTTCAATCCCACTTGCCAAGGAATCTAGATGATATAAGAAGAGACCTGATTAAATAATTTAAAAAACCCAAGACAGAGCAATAGTGCATAGTATAACTAAAGGATATCAAGCAGGATTCCCAGAAACGTACCAATCACTTGTTCAAGTTTTCCCATCCAAATTCCATGTCTAAAGCCCCATGTCTGCCACTCACCCCTGTGGAGAAGATTGTTCTCATTTCCTAATTCGAATTAGAAAGAAAAGACACTGGTGATTATTACAATATCTATACAAGTACAAAGATGTAAAGGAAATTCCCAAATCTTCTCTAGTTAAAAGAATGAGTCAGTATGATGTATCATGGGCAGTTCTACCCAGTTAAGCTTGAGTTAATAAATAACCTATAGAATTATCAAACTAAACCAACACACTAGGTCACTGCCAAATCCATCAAGGTCGAACAAGAGCGAATAATAAATTGGAACTCAATTTGCAGTCTATGATGTAGTGGGGTCCTTCCCATCAAACTCTTTTTAATGTCCATCTGTAACTCCCATAATGGGAGAGCTTCCCAAAATCCCTTGATAAACTCTTTGCACGACTTCTTCCCCTTACAAACCAACCTTTCTTTCCACTCTCATTTTTCAACAATCTCAGATGGATCTGTATCTTTATTTAAAGAAGTTTCCTTTTTTGGCCAATTCCCATTGGCTACTGTTGGAGATTTTGAAATATATGTCGACAAATATTTTGAGTTCTCTCTTAGTGCAAACTAATGTGTGATGCTACACTTTTCATCTTCCAAATTATGTTCTTCTGGAAATTGATAGAAAATTGTCTCTTTATCAAACTTCAAGACATAACCCTCGTTGCATCCTTCAAACAATATTTCAGGCCTAGGGTATCTATGATGTAGTATGCCTCATTTTCAACCTTGAGCACAAAAAAATGGCCTCTCCAGCTGACAATATAAATCTATGGTTCACTATTCGCAGCCTCCTCAGTACTTGCATTAGTGATTTATTCCCAGATATTGTCAAAAGACATAGCCCCTTGTAGAAATTCAAAGTAATCTCACATTCCTTCATCTTGAAAGAAGCCAACAAAGGACTTCCTAGGAGCTACAAAAAGAAGATGTACCTTTTCCTGTAATACTATCTCCAGACCAAAGTGCATGTCTAGGAACTTATCTCTGTAAGCTTCTATGTCACAAATATTCCTCCACTCCAAAGATCCATCTCGAATCAAAGTATCAAACTGAGATTTAATAGGCATGGAATCTGTATTATCATGCAACCAATCAGCAATAACAACCACCAAAGTAGTACAATCATTCTCCCCCTCAGCCTTTTCACTATGTTGATCAATTGAAGAAAAAAATACTTGGGTTGACAACTTCATCTGCCCATCTCTACTAATAAAATATTTGGTTCCTAGCAGCCAATGGTAATGTGGTCATCACCAAAGTCCAAGCACTCTGATATGCCCTATGCTACTCCATTTTCATTCTTATGCCACTGCAAAACATATCCTCTGTTATTAATGATCATTCCTGGTAAATTAGTTATATGCCTTAGTTGCAACTACAGGTAAAAGCTGTGAATCACAAACCAGACAGTTGGAATTTCATGTCTTGTGAAGTACTGTCCCTAACAAAAACAATATGCCTTATTGGACATAATGGCACCTATGGAACTAAAATTACAAAAAACAAAGTAACCATACACAGTCACTAGACCTTTGAAATGTTAATTGAACCAGTATATCCTTTAGTATATACAACTGGCCTAAGAGAAACCCTGCCTTGCAGAAACATGAAAAAATATATTGCTTGGTTATATTCCTACATGAAACGTTGTTAATAGAGAGCATATAAAAATGTAGGAATCCTCCATGGGTGCATAGAATTTAGATTCATAATTTGAATTGATTTAAGCCTGGAGATGCAGTATGACCTTTGTAAAGACTTCACAGTGACAATCTCTCAATGGCATGAGAAATGCATATGACATTTTGATATTCCTTAGAAATTAATAATTAGACTAAAATAGGCATCTCCCACACAATAACTTTAAAAGAGTACACATAAAAAGCCCAAAATTTACTCATGTGTTCGCTCATATGCCACAGCAATGATACCAATGCTAATTGCAAATTGATAGTATGTTTCCTATTACAGCTTCAAAATGATTACAAAGAAAATATTCTTATATTCTTGCAATAAACTCCTAGAAATACAGTGTGGGCTCCACATGTATCTTGTCTATTGACAAAGGTCAGTTGGCTATTATAGCTTCAAATTTATTACAAAGAAACCACTCTTAAACTCTTGCAGTAAAATTCTATCAAAAAGAGCGGACAATAAATTTAACATACTTGGCCTATTTAGTACAAGGATATTTAACGTTATTAACATTCTCAAGGAAACAAAGGTTATCGATAGAGAATTTCAAATATTAAGATGTATCATTGGTCTACATCAGACAATATTTACAGATATCTTAGGAAAAAATTATTTAGGATAGAAAGGAAGGTAACGAACTTCTCTGAATGGGGCATGCCCTACTTGTCCCAAGGTATTGCTAGTATAAAAAAAGAAGCAAACATTCTATAGTCAAGAAGAAGCCAATCAAAGGAAGAAAACCAGATTGATGGGCTCTCTTGTTGTTGCATTAATGACATTGATATGGAGGATAGGTGGATGCACAGACTTCACAGTGTTTGATCTATTCGGTTTTTTTATAAGCTGCGAGTTTTTTCTTGGATGGTTATCTACCAGGTCTAAATCCTGATTGGAAAAGAGTGGGATTTCTGATAGACTCTATCTTGTTTGTCTCCATCTTGAAATGGTGAAGCATATTTTTTGGAGTACCAGTTTTCTAGGAGCTATTCGGAATTATTCATTCAAGACTATTTCCTAGTTCTCTTTTAGTGTTGGGTTTATTAGTGAGCGACATTGTCGGGTGACTGCATCTATCTATTTCGCTCCTCTTTCATTGGGATTTGGTAGTTCTTGATATTTTTTTCTTTGTTCATCCTCTGTAAGTTTGTTTTGAGTTTGAGGTTAGCTCTCTGTCCATATTTTGTGCTATGTGGCGTGATGAGGTTCGCCATCAGTAATTGGACAAGGGTGATTTGCTGATAAATGATGAAGAAGTCCTAGACTCTGTAGCCTATTTACACTATTTCAGCATTAGTTTCTCTTTGGAAATGGATATAAAGTCCATTATATATACCCTTCCACTTTTGCTTTGATTCTTATAAATTTAAAACATATCTTGCTAAAAAAAACCACAGATATTCAATCACTGAAAAAAGGACTTTATTTTTAATTTCCATTTTTGCAATGAGAATACTTAATTAGGGAGAGAGAAAAAATTAAAAGTGATTAGGAATGTCAATAAAATATGTCTCTCCCTTGCACTTCTTTCTGTAACAAGAGTTAGATTAAAACTCTTCACATCAGGAAATCATTACAAATAAAGATCGTGACAATGTCTCATGTTGAAAATGACCAATAAATAACAGGATCATTGCTCAATATGTTCATGTATTGTCAAAATTTTATAACCTAAGAAAGCATATAATAGTAGTTAGAACAACTTAGAAGAATTAAAATGGTATCTCACCAGTTTATTTTATAGAGAAACTGCTGAGATCAAACCAAGAAAGAAGCAAACAATATCAAACAAAAATTTGAATATAGCATATAGGAGCTAACCTTTTCCAGTCACGAATCTCTGTACAGTTGTGCCCTTCATGAGTTTTGAAGACCATTTCAATAGAACTGTACCCTGGTTTTATTATTGAAAACAGTTCAATAGGGCAAGTGTTTTGACCAAAACCCTAATAATATTTTAATAGATATCCTGCTGAGACCAAACTGGGGAAGCAGGAGATTGCCAAATAATATCAATAGCTTTGTACTCAGTTTTAGGATTGAACAATAGTTCAATAGTGCTAGTGTTTTGACCAAATCCCTAATAATATTTTGGCTTGCATAAAATACATTTTTACAAGATGCAAACACCAGACATTAGGACTGAGAAATCGGACTTTTCAACTTGTCAATGTGCTCATCAATAGTAATATGCAATGCAAGATGGAGACTGCTCCACAAATTGACATGTTCCCAGGTTAAGTGACTATGACTCTAAGAATAAAAGGCCTCTAACACAGAACGATATTCTAGTAACTCTCTGTCATGTGTTTCTAGACTTTCTTCTGCCACCACATTCAAAGTATTATTACGATTCTTGTTGTTGTTAATGTAATTGTAACTTCGGAATGTGTTCACTTGTATTTCTCATCTATTGTAACCATATGTTTATTCCAGGATGTTCTTGTGTCATGTCATGCCCCAATGTTCCAATCGAGAGAATCAATAATGTAAACAAGTCATGTCAATTCATTGTGGGTAACCCTCCTATTTTCTAAGGGTTAAAGTCCCCGTAGTTCCGAGGCACTAGGGTTATTAGACTTTCCTAGTGAGGTCGTCCCCAATAGGGTTTTAGTCATGTCGGGATTAGTATAAATAGAGAGCTAGACTCTCTATTTAGCACACATATCATACACACTCAAGTGTAGCGCATAGTTGAGGAAGAGAAAGACACTGGGGCAAGAGGAAAGAGTTTATTGCTGTCAGGAGATTGTCTTACTGTTTTTGGGTTTCACTTTGGTGTTGATTCTATCTCAGAGGAAGTTGCGGGGTTTTCTCCATTTATGGTTTCCCCGAGGAAAAACATTGTGTTCATTGTCTCTTGTGTTTGATTTTTGTGCTTGTTTTTCTCTTAGTTTAAAGATCCTAATGATATGATAGCTTAATGTTGAAAAACTAACATGGTATCAGAGCTAACCTGAGAAGAAGACATTGTGCAGCTGTGGGAACTAGGGCTTCCCATTTTTTGGATCTCTCTCCACATATTTTCAGCAAAAGTGGGGTGCAATAACTCTCCTCCCTAGGGCGCATCTTTCTGTCGAAGCAGAATCCAATTCTGAGGTTTTTCAGTTTTGGACCCGACACTACTGCTGGAAATTAGGGCTTTTCACAGAAGAGGAATTTTTTAGTGAGCCTAGGCCTGGATTGATCTCCTCCCCAAAATTGAAGTTAGGGATCAATTTCAAAGCATTTGGTTGGATATAACTCCGTGAAAATCAAAACCCTAATCTGCTCCTGAACCAGTACTGCAGGATTTCAGCTTCAAATCCAGATCCGACATCTTGACCTGGTAAGATCTAAATCTTTTGTATTTCCATTTGAGGTTCTCAGTTAAGATGTCTCATCATACCAAGCTTGATGAAAAGCTTGAGGGAGCTGATAACTTTCGATCCTGGAAGTATAGGATCTCCCTGGTCCTGGAAGAAAATGAGTTGGACTCCTATATCCAAGAGGAGGTTTTAGTTCCAGAGGGAGATGAGGCCAAGGACTTACATAAGAAGAAGTTGGTTATGGAAAAGAGGATCATTGCAGATTCTATCAAGGATCACCTCATTCCACAGGTCTCCTCCATCAAGACACCTAAATCCATGTTTGATTCCCTAACCAAACTGTTTGAAGGGAAGAACATCAATCGGAAGATGACTCTAAGGAACCAGTTGAAGAATGTCAAGATCCAAAATGAGGAGACCATCCAATCATACTTCACACGGGTCTCCCACATAAAAGAACAACTAGAAGTTGTAGATGAAGAAGTGGAGAATGCATAAATTGTGATGACAACATTGAATGGCCTCCCTAGGTCATGGGATTATTTCATCCAAGGAATCTGTGCTAGGAAGAAGTTGGTCAAGTTCAACAGACTCTGAGAAGAATGCTCTCAAGAAGAGGCTCGGATAGCAGCTCGAGAAGAAAATATGGGAAATGAAGATCAAGCTCTCACAGTACACTCAAGGAAAGGAAGAAGGGAAAAGCATCATCACCAAGGTAAGCATTCTCATCAGAAAGGTTCATCTAAACTCAGATGTTATACATGTGATGAAATAGGACACTTTGCTAGAAATTGTCCCATGAATAAGAATGGATCCAAGAAGAAGAAGAACTCCAAAAGAAAACATCATGTTCACACTGCTGAGGATGATGATCCTACAAGGAAGAGAGTAAAGCAAGAAAGTGAAGACTCTTCAAGCAAGGATGAATGTGTTCTGATTTCCGCTCTCACAGGAACTGTCACTCATGGAAGCAAAGATTGGCTTATTGATAGTGGGGCTTCCAAACACATGATAGGTTTCAAACAATCCTTTGAGAAACTATCCAAACATAATTCACCCCATAAGGTGAAGCTAGGAGATGACTACCAATATCCAATAAAAGGTAGTGGTGAATCCTCCTACAAGCTAGACTCTAGAAAGTCTATAAAAATGAAGGATGTTCTATTTGTACCAGGAATCAAGAAGAACCTTCTCTCCATATATGCACTAGATGCAAAAGGCATGAGGGTTGCATTTATAGATGGCCAAGTTATCATGTGGCCAAGAGGAAAGACTATTGACGATGCAATAGTGATTGGAGAACAAGAAGGAGGTTTATACAAGCTGAAGGGCCATTCAGAACAAGCTATGGTGCATGACACAGTAGAGCCAAATGAACTATGGCATAGAAGGATTGCACATGTGCATTACAGAGAACTACCACTTGCAAGCAAAGTTGTTGAGGATCTTCCAGAAATTCAAGCAAAACATGAAGGGGTCTGCAAAGGATGTGCGAAAGGGGAGAATACAAAGAAGACATTTCCAAGTAGCGAGAGTAAGGAAAAAGGAATCTTGGAAATCATCCACTCCGATGTATGCGGACCAATGTCATCAAGTTCACTAAGCGGGTATGTATACTATGTTTCTTTCATTGATGACTTTTCTAGGAAGACATGGATTTACTTCATGAAGAAAAAATATGAAGTGTTCAGAAAGTTCAAGGAATTCAAAGCCTTGATCGAGAACCACACTAAAAAGAAGATCAAGACCTTTCGATCAGATAATGGCGAAGAATTCACATCAAATGAATTCAAATACTTATGCAAAGAATCAGGGATTAAGAGGGAGTTGTCCACTCCTTACAATACACAACAGAATGGGGTTGTGGAAAGGAAGAATAGAACTATCATGGAAGCTGCAAGAGAAATGCTTCATGATCAGGATCTTCCTATGCATCTATGGGCAGAAGCAGCCAGAACAACGGTGTATGTACAGAACCATACTCCACACAAAGTACTCGAGAATAAGAATCCTGAAGAATTCTTCTTCGACAAGAAACCAGAAGTCAGCCATCTCAGAATATTCGGCTGTCCAGTGTACATACACATACCAAAAGAGAAGAGAACAAAACTAGATCCTTCGGGAAAGAAGGGTATATTTGTGGGATACTCTGAAAGCTCGAAGGCTTACAGAATATACTTCCCAGGATACAAGAAGATCGACATCAGCAGGGATGTAACATTTGATGAAGACACAGCTTACAACAAATCCAGAAAGAGACCTGCTGAAGAACTTGAAGAATATGAAGCTCCCAGAATTCATGATACAACCATGAATGAAGAAATTCAAGAAGAAGATCAAGAATTTGAAGAACCACAAAGACCTGTAGATCCACCTCAAGAGAATAATCCTCACAAGAGGAAACCTGCTTGGGTACGAGAAATTATCCAAGGTGCAGAAAGATATGGGGCTCCAGAAGAAAATCACAGAGAAAGAAAGAGAACCAGATCTTGCTCCGGATATGTAGCCTTACTATGTGACTTTATCAAAGAAGAACCTTCCAGTTATGAAGAAGCGGTAGAATGGAAATAATGGAAGGATGCGATGATCGAAGAATATCAATCAATCATGAAGAACGATGTTTGAGATGTTGTCCCAAGACTAGAAGGGAAGTCAGTTGTAACTTCCAAATGGATCTACAAGATCAAGCATGCTGCGGACGGTAGCCTAGAGAAATATAAGGAAAGATTTGAGGCTCGTGGCTTCTCACAGAAGGTAGGAATACACTATGAAGAAACCTTTGTTCCTATAGCCAGATACACTTCCATCAGATCAATACTTGCTTTGGCTACAGTAATGAAATGGATGTCAAGACTACTTTCTTGAATGGTGTAGTGGAAGAGGAAGTGTATATAGAACAACCACTTGGTTTCGAGACACATGAGAGGGAGTCTTATGTGTGTAGGCTGAAGAAAGCCCTGTACAGTTTGAAATAGGCACCCAGGACATGGTGCGGTAGAATTGACACATTTCTATCCAGTTTGGGCTTTACCAAGAGGAAAGTAGATTCCGGCCTTTACTACAAGGTTGAAGATGGAAACCCAATGATGCTTCTACTGTATGTAGATGATCTATTTGTAATAGGTATGGATGGGTTGATTGTTGATACGAAGAGAAATATTTTTATCGAGTTCGAAATGAAGGACTTGGGTATGATGCATTATTTTCTAGGTATGGAGGTGTGGAAAAATGTAGATGGAATCTCCCTCGGACAAGGGAAGTATGCAGTAGAGATCCTGAAGAGGTTTGGGATGATGGACTGCAAGGATATGGTGACACCTATGGCATAAAACCTGAAGCTATTGAGCGATGCTTCATCAGAGACGGTTGATGCTACGATGTATCGTCAGATGATTGGGTCCTTGATGTATCTGACGAAAACAAGACCAGACATTTGCTTTTCTATGAACAACTTGAGCCAGTTCTTGACAGATCCGAGAAATGTTCACTTGATTGCTGCAAAGCATATTCTGAGGTACCTGAGGGGTACAATTGATTATGGGCTCAAGTACGAGGTGAATCAGAAGATTAACCTAGAGGGTTATGTTGATTCAGATTGGGCAGGCAATGCCATCGATAGGAAGAGCAATTCAGGGTATTGCTTCAATATGGGATCAGGTGTGATCTCTTGGTTTAGCAGGAATCAATCCTATGTCGCAATGAGTACAGCTAAAGCAGAGTATGTCACATATTTTTCAGCTAGTTGTGAGGCAGTATGGTTGCGAAAGCTACTGTCTGATTTATTTTGATCTCCAAATGGATGCTACTTGTATACATTGTGACAACCAAAGTTGCGTGAAGTTGTTAGAGAATCCAGTGTTCCATGACAAGTCGAAGCATATTGAGATCAAGTATCACTATATTAGGGATATGGTGCATAGGGGAGCAATGAAGCTCCAGTATGTTGCGACGAAGGAATAGATGGCTGATCTATTAATGAAGCCATTAGATAGGGTGAAGTTTGAGTACTTCAGGGAGAAGCTTGGTGTTATCTAGATCGAGGTTTCCTCCAAGGGAAAGTGATGAGTCCCATAGCCATTCTGACATGGTCAGAGGATTGGTTCCTTCCATGTTATATATGAGTGTTGAATGCCATTCTTGGAATGGAGGTACCTGGTCAGTTATCAGGAACACTCAGTTCGAGACTGAGAGAGCCATTCTGACGAGTAGGTCAGATGTAAGGGCTAAGCCATTCTATCATGGTTAAAGGATTAGGTTCCTCCCATGTCATATGTGAGTGCTAGCCATTCTGTCGAGTAGGACAGATGTAAGGGCAAGTGCCATTCTGGGAATGGAGGCACCTGGTTAGCTACCAAGTAGCTCAGCATGGGACTGGGGGCCATTCTGATATGACTATAGGATTGGTTCCTACTTGATCATATGTGAGTGCACGCCCTTATGAACATGCATGTTGGATTGGTTCCTCGCATGTGTCAGATGTAAGTGCAGAGCCTTTTCGAACATGCATGTTGGATTGGTTCCTCGCATGTGTCGAATGTAAGTGCAGATCCTTTTTGAACATGTATGTTGGATTGGTTCCTCGCATGTGTCAAATATAAGTGCTGAGCCTTTTTGAACATTGATGTTGGATTGGTTCCTCACATGTGTCAAATGTGAGTGCTAGGCCTTTCTGACATGGTTGTGGGATTAGTTCCCACATGGTCAGATGTGAGTGTTGGGTGTGCCTTTCTGATATGATTATAGGTTAGTTCCTACATGATCATATGTAAGTGTTGGGCAAAGACCTACATGGTGTCTAGGCCTACATCCAGTATGAAAAAGGGATGTCTCTGTAGAACTTCCTATGACGAGAAGAATCATGAGATAGCACCCGTGAAGATTCAGTATTGATGATCCAATAGAGATGATTTAGATCGAGGGAAGATCCAGATCCAGAGATGATGCTCCGGAGATGATCTAGATCGAGGGATGATCTAGATCCAGGAATGATGCTACAGATGATCCAGATCGAGTGATGATCCAGATCCAGTGATGATGATCCAGATCGAGTGATGATCCAGATCCAGAGATGAAGATGACTTGCAGACAAATAAGACTTGAAGATGCAGATGACGAGAAGACCCAGAGAAGAATACCAGTGATGAAAATTGTGTTGAGAGAATACCTTCCTAGTTAAGAGGGAGTGTTAATGTAATTGTAACTTCAGAATGTATTCACTTGTATTTCTCATCTATTGTAACCCGATGTTTATTCCAGGATGTTCTTGTGTCATGTCATGCCCCGATGTTCCGATCGGGAGAATCAATAATGTAAACAAGTCATGTCAAGTCATTGTGGGTAACCCTCCTATTGTCTAAGGGTTAAAGTCCCCGTAGTTCCAGGGCACTAGGGTTATTAGACTCTCCTAGTGAGGTCGGCCCTAGTAGGGTTTTAGTCATGTCGGGATTAGTATAAATAGAGAGCTAGACTCTCTATTTAACACACATCTCATACACACTAAAATGTAGTGCATAGTTGAGGAAGAGAAAGACACTGGGGCAAGAGGAAAGAGCTTACTACTGTCAGGAGATTGTCTTATTGTTTTTGGGTTTTGCTTTGGTGTTGATTCTATCTCAGAGGAAGTTGCGGGGTTTTCTCCATTTATGGTTTCCCCGAGGAAAAACACTGTGTTCATTGTCTCTTGTGTTTGATTGTTGTGTTTGTTGTTCTCTCAGTTTAAAGATCCTAATGATATGATAGCTTAATGTTGAAAAACTAACAGTTGTCAATCTCAGTTCTATAAGAACCAAGTGCTACACTCCTGGTACAGATTTCAGCAGGAGTTTCAATGTATTTTAAGATTCCTATTGGAATCCGATCCATGGTTTTTGGTGGCTCTGTATGTTTAAATATTTTGAAATTTTTACCTGGTGCATCCTGAATGCCTCCATATGTTTGGTCCTTTATGAGGTCATGAACATAAACTCTTTTGACTCCTTTCGAAAGAGGAGAAAGTGAATTCCTTCTCTGATTTTGTTTCACATTATTAATTTCCTTCTGAGATAGGGCTACAACATTCTTTAACATTGCATTTCCATGTAATAGGTAACACAGAGAAATTTGTCTGAAAATGCCAACCATCTTCACCTTCCTATATTCTACTCATTGGTTTTTAATGTATGTTGTATACAGATGTAAACATAGAAGCTTTTATAGATTTACAATATTCTACAAGATGCCTAATAGCTTTGAGGTATGCCTCAATTTCTAAAAAATTGTCTTTTCCTTAGAAGATTTTTCAAACCATTCTTCTTGCAAGTTGATTTTTTCTTTTTGGGATTTTGTAGTATGTTTTGATTTTCATAATCTTGATTGTGTGCAAGACTCTCCAACATATACAAATGGTGTAAGAAAAAATCACCATGTTACTCGCATAAAGTTAAGTCCAAATATGGCGCCGATCCATACAACAAATCAAAAAGTGGTTTCCGACATTGACTATAGTGCATTAAGGGAATCCGGAGATAAAAATTGGATCTTTGGGTAGAAGGAGAACTCTATCCAGTTGACCCTGTGTCTAACTCTCATCCTGATTTCAAAACAATCACAAGACTATGTCGATTTGTATGCCATGGAAAGAATGGTATTTGAGGATACTGTAGAAGTTTGGAAGGTAACCGCATTTCCCTTGAACAGAAATTTCAAGATCTCAATATCCAGTTATGTCAAGTCCATCGCTCAAATATGGTTCAGTATCATGAAAACATGAGATTGAACCAAATAATAGAAATGTTGAATAAAGGACACGTGGATGAACTATCCATCTCAACAAAAGAAATTGAGAAGCTGAAAACTGATATTTGTCATATCCAAAAGAGACTCTCTACAATGAAGGAAACTCCAATGGGGTTGACGAGTAGATCAAAAAAATTGAAACCGATATCATGTTTGATTAAATTGGGAGGTCGCTATAAAAAAAGAGTGATGGGGGTAAATTCCATATTAGATCAAAGTTGCCATGATCTTGCAGATGTGTGAAAAAATGTGTTTAAGAAAAGTGGCATAAAAGCAATGCTCAAACAGCTAGAATTTGATGCTTTGAGAAAAGAAGTAGTTAACCAATTTATTGCAAAATTAACCATTGATGTAAAGGATGTTCAAGGAGTTTGTGATGAAAGAGGGATTAGCAAGGAATCATATGCAAGTCTTTTTAAAGTGATGAGAGAGGGAATGTTCATTGTTGGCATTAAGAAGATTTTTGGTCCTTCCCCTTTTCATGTGAGGAAACAACGTGCATTACAAAACACAAAAATTGTTGATTCATTGGGAGATGCATATCAGTTATAAGCAGTGCATGAAGTTGCAAGTAAGAGTAAAAAGAAAGCATCAAGTGAAATTTTTCCATTAATTAGAAAAAATAACTTGTGGTATGACATAGAACGAATATTACAGCTAATGGCGAGGTACTACGACATCTCTACTGAGGATGCATGTGGGAAATTGATTGTTGTCCTAAAATTGGATGAAATGGAGTTAGTCAACATGGAAAAATATGAAAGAGTTTCCATAACGTTAATGAATCGTGCATTAGATCCAAACCTTGATAAGGTAAGTGATAAATATTTTCAAGTTCAATCTGAAGATCACCTTTTTTGGTTGGGAATTTTTTGTGTCAACAAGGAGTCCCATGATTCCTTGAAAAAAAAATTCAGCAAAACATATTTACCATCAATTATATCTTCACATACTGTAGGCGGGAAATTATATGTAGAAGGATATGGTTCATATTTTGTGGAATGGCACCTTGCAGCTGATTTAAAAACTCTCAAGTGTATGTAAAACATTTTTCATGGTGAAAATGAAATGCATAGTTTCTTATATTGCATGCATAAAAAATAAAAAGATCGAAGTTGGAAAGGTGGTATTTTGAGCTGTCCTCAAAACCTTCCTCCCGGTTGTGATCAACTTGATCCAAATCTAGATGTAGAGCTTCCTATACCATTGATTAGGGTGCACATGTGCACTTTTCATGCATTTGTTAGAATTGTTGATAAGATGGTGTATTTATCTATATTGTTTACATGGAACAAATCCCCACAAACTTAAAGTAAAAAGTCAATTGAGGCAATTAAACATGTTCTTTCAAAAGCAGGTTTGCATGGTGGAAATGTTAAAATTGAAAAAGATATTAAGAGGTCAGGTACAGGAGGTAATCTTCCGGCAAAGCCATCAATGTCAGGTGTCAAAGCATGCTATTTTATTGAAAAGAAATGTTGACATGGATGTTGGGGATTATATGAAGAATTAATTGATGCAGAGGATGATCGCACTAGTGGAGGGCGTGAATCAGCTAGAAAGAAGAAATGTTCTTGGAAGTCACTTTCATCTTTTTTTTTATGTTGATGGATAAGGAAAAATTCATGGAAGGTGATGGAAAATATTTTCAAGAAGCTATTAGAGACTTCATAAGAGCAATGAAGGAAGCTTGGGGAGACAACCATATGACACATTATATGGTATGCATATAAAATTTTGCCCCACTAGTACTTTCTTTTGTACTTTTCTTTACATATTTTATTGTAAATTAACTTCATTTGGTACAATTGTTTGGTATTCTAAGATAGATTGATGTATGTCTGCAGCATCAATTATTTTCACATGGGACATGGTTTGCAGGAAAATATGGAAGCTTGGCCATTTGGGGTACATAGGGCATGGAGAAATCACATAAGCTAGATCGTACTATTTACCATAGATGTACACAGAAAGGAGGGGGTTCCAATCATTCTTATGTTCTTTTGCAAATGGTTCAAGCATTTTATAGGCGTAAAATGGATGGATTTAAGAAGAAAAAACACCTACCAGAAACAATTGAGCTTCGTAGAGTGATAAGAAAAGCAAATCTAAGTAGAAAATGTAAGATATATGATGCTTCTGAAGGTGGAGTTGGGACAAGTTCAAGGTATGCAATCTGTATGTTAACTTTTCTACCTTCTTAATTTAATAATTTATTGTTTTAAAGACTCATTATCATTGTATTTTGTAGATATGACCCTGTATCAACGAAACCTTCCACAAGCCATTCAAGTTGCATATAAGTGTATTCTCTTAGAAATAATTAAGTTGTAATATTTATCAACCTCGTGAAGCTTATATTTTGTGTTAAATAATTACTTAAGGATAGATAGAAAAAGATTTTTTTGATATCAAAACTATCCCAACTCTTGTACATGTCAACAAGTACAACATGGAGATTTAACTACAATGGTTCAAAAATCCATCTTCCAGATTATTCAGGATTCATTAAGTTCAAAAAGGACCTCTATAGAAGTTGTTATTTTTCTAATTTGCAGAGTTTTGGACCGGTGTTCAATTGAATGAGTTTATGTAATTCTAATGTCGCACTTTATGACTATATTCAAATATGATATTGCATGCCAATAATGTGGTGTTTATGTGAACTTTAATACCTCTTCTCAGGCTAGCAGTTTGAACAATTTTAGTGGTGGAACTCCCAAATCATTTTATTTGTAGTATGTAATCAAGATTGGATTACTTGTATTTTCAGTCTTCATGTGGCTGTGAATTAAAGGATTCAAAAATTTCTTTCCCAAATTATTTTGGGTTCAAGGAAAGGCATATGCCAAAGGAAAATGCTACATTGTATATCTACCTCATGTGTATCATATGCAACTTATGATAATTGTGTAAGGCGTGTTTACTGATAACAAAAAGTTGGTCTCAGAAACTTGGTGGAACATTGGAATATAACAAGCATCTTGTAATGTACATTGCTCCAATTATAATAGTTTATACAGGAAGAGGATAAATACAAAGAATGTGACTTAAATCTCCACTTTTCCTTTTTTCTCTCTTCACATACTATTGATATGAGTTATTATAATGTTTCATGTTCTGAAGTACACATGTTGTAAGCATTAGCATTCATCAAATTATTGATATAAGCTCCTAGGTGATGATTTTTTAAGAAAATATATTATTTCAATTTCTCACAGCTTCCATTTAGACACATCCCTCCCACTGCCACATCTATTTTCATGATGAAGGTACCCCAATTCTTGCTTCTGCAATTTGTATTGAAAGAAGGTTTTCTTTATGAAACTCTGGTTCAAAAATTGCAGCATAGGCCTAAAGCTTCCCAATCCAGAAGCAGACTTATTGATGTGAGTCCTTGGATATGACACATCCCTCATCTCTCCAGAAGCAGACTTTTTTTTTGTACTTTGAGTACAACATGGAAATCACATTGTGTATATACCGAATTAAACTGGAAGCCACCCAAATATTTCAAATAAACAAACTAGTCACCCAAAGTTTTCCATCATCAGTTGGAAATGCAATGCCCTTCTAAAATATAATGTGTGTTTTCCACTGCAATGGAGAAAAAATAATATTGGCACTAAATCAGTCAATCAAAAGCTCCAAATATCACAACTAACGAGATTCAGGAATATGGCAGGAATATATTTTATTCACACCAATAAGTAATAGCCAAAGGTTCAAGTTCATAACTTACCTGAAAGGAGAATTAATTAAAATATCATATTAAGCATATATTGGAAAACTGGTAGACTCAACTTCTCTTCACTTATATTTTAACAAAAATGATTTCCATACAACCCCTTGAAGTTTGAAGATAAAGATGAATAAAGCATACTGCAATTTTATTGTACAGTGTTTAGGTCTTTGACTCATACATGCACAATATATCTCACCAAGTTGTAGCATATCAAGTTGGCATACTTCAATATGAATGCTTTACAACCTTGCAATCATGTATCTCCCTTACAACTTTCTCTGGTCTTAAATGTTGTTTTAATACACATATTTACATTGCTCCCAAGACTCAATAAATAAAATAACACTACCTATGACTTCTACAAACAAGAAAAATGCCCATATTTCACTTTTTAAAATTATAATCACTTGCAACACAAAAATATTTTTTTATTGTGCATACTTTGGATTAAAAACTGAATTAAACTAGAAGTTAACATTTAAATTGTATTTTATTACATATGACCTATTTCTCACTATATCACATTACAACATTAATCATATACATAAAAAATTGTAATTTTCTTCCTTAAAAAAAGTACAAAATTACATTGAGTATATATCTACATAGAAAATATTCTGTATAGAGTCCGTATACTTCTAGGTAGATCATTTTACATGATATCATAATACCAAAATTCTGTGAAGATTTCTCTGTCCTGCTCCTCGATAGGGAAACAATTATATAATGTTACATTTTGTAACAAAAACCCAAAAAATAAAAATTGTCCATCATTGTACTGTTGATATTCATATACACAACATTCATTACTCAAATAAAATAATAATGACAATATCTAACAAAAAGGAAAAATAAGATACAAATCTAGCATAACAATTCCTATCTCATTCTTCTCATTTGCACCATGGTTGGTACAATGGCCAAGAAACCAGCAATGAGTTGAAATTTTACAAAATATATGCACAAAATTACTATAGATAATAATATACTTCTATGTGATGCTCATTGATTACCATTGGCATCTGAGGAATACCCTAGGTTATATTATTCAACCTCATATGAGCTAGGTTTTATAGATGGATTAGTTGGGACCTACTCTGAGCCAAATAGTCTTTCTAGTGGGACAAATCATTGTGGGATGTAGTTTTCCTTGAGATGTATAACCCTCTACCATCCTATCATCTCAATAAATATCCACTTTACATCCACTCTCATATCATAACCTTCATCTCCATGTTCTTATCCTTCTTCCTTTGAATCTATATGTATATATGCATATTCCACCACCAAATTCATGAGGTTTTTGATTTGGTTATCATCCTCAAAGACTTTCCAATGTTTAATAATATCATGGATGGCAATTATATACATCATCTTAATAGAATAGGATAGGTTTCTTAAATTTCGTGGGTAAACTCAACTACTATATTTGCAAAATTATCTACTCTATGATTTAACTCTCTAGGTCTTGCAAAAATATTATTGGTCTGAAAGAAATTTTTGGAAAGATCCCAAACTATGTGCTTATATTGTTTCATCCTAGGGTGTCTAGATTGACATCTCTCTTTTATTTGATTCACTATCGCATGTAAATCCCCAAAAATATTTAGTTGTTTGATTCCCATCTTTCTTATTGTCTCCAATCCCATTATAAGCACCCCATGTTCTACCTCATTATTTGTGCACATGAATTTCAGCCTAAAGGAATGAGGGAAATCCCTTCCCAAAGGAGTTTTCAACAACACGATGGCCCCATTTCCTCCTTTGTTATAGGTCCCATCAAAATACATTCTCCACATTCCTACATGGATTATTATTTGTTTATTTTCTTTCATCATCCCTTTTGTTTGGTCCTGAGTGGGGGAGTGATGGCTGAGGAGGAAGTTTTCTAAGTCATAATTAATATAAGGAGGGTTTTGGGGATCACTGATGACATATGTAATTTTTGGTTCTCTATATAATAAATGGGTCTGCCCCAAATATTTGGATAGTAGCATATGATAGATCAAATTGAATCCCCCCCCCCCCCAATAGAAGCTCACTAATGCCTAGACATTAACATATTGTATGTTGGAGGTACATCATCTATAACAATGTCTATTGTGGGAAAATTATCACAAGGGTGAGTACTTTTCTGATTTGGATCCTTTGTAGGTTATAATAAGGTCACAACTTAGTAAATGTAAGTTAATATTCCATACATCAAATGGAAAATCAAGACACAAAGAGATAAAAAACAAAATGGACAAGTCCTAATAAAAATAGAAGAGAAAGAGTGTGCTAAACCAAATGATGAGTGTCCAATGATAAATATTTTTACAATGGTGTTACCTAGGAGGTGTTGGCTTCAAGGAATCCAAAAATATCCATTAGGGACAAAGAGCTTTGCATTTCGACTAGTGGTAACAAGTGGGTTGAAAGTTTACCTATCAAACTAATTGTTGCAACATAAATTTTCTATTAATTTTTCTCTATAGAATGCATTCCCATGGTTTGCAACATAAATATCTAAGTTTCTTGTTACTTCATCTTCTTTTATAACAAAGGTCAATGGCATGGAAAGTAAACTAGAGATTATTTCCTTCGGTTTCAACTTCAGATGTTAGGAGAGATGCTTTCAGTACCTCTAGTGCTTCCAGTGCACCATGACATACTCACGATTTTTGTACCACAGATTCCAGATCCATTCCACTTGTGCATTTCTCTTCTATATCGGATTTCTCTGTACATATTTCCTCTAGACTGCCTCTCCATCTTTGGAGTTAGCTCTTCCTGGGTTTTTGGTTTTTATATTAGAGACTTACCTCTTACTTTTATAGGAGCTGCTTTAGCGCTCCCAATTTGTATTGACATCATGGTACCACACAATCCCATTGACCTACTTTTGTGGTCATTTGTTGGACATTAATAAAATCATCTCATCTCATCTCATCTTCACGAGTAAAAGCTAATCCTGCAATGCATGTGCTTCACTTGACCAAACGAGTATTTAGTTCTAACTTCTAACTTCTAAGATAGTTAGTTTAACGAGTTAATGCAACCATAGAAGTCCTGAAGATTTTCCATTCCATATCCTTCAAGTACAAGTCTTTTTAAATGGATGTTTCAAGTCATTGAGGGCAATGCTTCAGCGTGGGTGGTAATTATGTATAACAGGGTATTCCCTTTTTTATATGTTTGTGTCAAATTGTTGGCACAATGAAAAATTATTAATAATATTTTTTTTTGTTCTCTCCATGTTCTGTCCATGTTCTGATCCCTGTATGCATAAATATTGCTTTTGCATGTCTCTCACAAATTGTATTACAAAATTTTTATATCATGCAACCTTTATAGGTATCAAAATATGTTCTAATTTTCATTTTGCACCTTTGGAGGACTAGACAAGTTACGTTATGGAGCATTGTAAGATGTTATGCAACTACAACTCTTTTGAGCATAGGTTGATACTTTCCAGACTCAAGAGTAATATTGCTTTTTGTTTCTTATTAATGTAAATAGATTGAGCAATTTCATTAGTATTTTTCCATACTATTGCCACTCTATAGAAGAAGATGCATTCATTTATTTTCCAAGATCATGGTATTAATCTTTCACAGTAATCTAGGGACTAAACACAGTCTCATCAAAGATTAATAACAATAAGACATGAAAATGGTGTAATTGTGCTACAAAATGAGTAGCCGCTCTGTATATTCACACAAAGAATGAGTAATACAATACAATGATCATGTTGCAAGCATGAATGACAAAGCAATTCGAATTCCCAAGGAGGTCATTCAAATTGAATGAGTGAGTCTAGCTTAACTAAATGTAAGCGACAATCAACACTCAAGTTAACCACTGATCAAAACCCTAATTGACTCAACTGAGCTCTAACTGAAGTCGGAGTGCAATAAATGACTGAGTCTAACTGAAAGTAGGTCAGACACATGTCACAACAAGCCAACCAACAAGTGGTAGCGCATCAATGACTCCAATGAACCCTGATGAGCTTAACTGAAGTGTAACTGAACATCAAAAGTGGTTGGAGGCACCCCAATTGACTCCAGTTCATTAAATAATCAATAAATAATCAATTTAATGAAGGAAGGCGCCTTCACTGCTCTGTTTAACTGATTGTAACCATCAGTTAGCAATATGGGGCATTAATGACACTCAGATCACCCCCGGAGTGCTCTAGTTAGCCTCCCTGAATGTAGGAGAAGGCTAAGTTAGCCTCCTTGACTGAAGGTAGGCATGGGTGTGATCTAGATTATGTCATCTAGTGCTTCTCTGATGTCAATTAAGTCAATAAAACTTAGTATAGTGGTTTAACTAGGCCAAATTGACCAAAATGAGTGTGTAAGGTGGTAAATGTCTCCAACAACCCCCCTTAAGCTATACTCAGGAGGAGTAGAAAACATAAAATGCATAAGAATGCTAGGGCCCTGGAAACAAAGTCCATAGGTCACCCTGTACAATAAAGTGACTGCTTAATATAACCAAGGAAACGGGGAAAACCTCATGGGAAAAATACCCCCCCCCCCTCAAACTAAGTAGCAAATCAAGAATTGGTTCTTCTATGCAGCAGCATCCTGAGATTGTGCATGTGAACCTCTGAATCCAAACTAAATGAATATGTCTGGAGGAATCTTCCTCTTTGGAAGAAGAATAATGTGCTCAAATGAATCAGGAACATAGGCAGCTGCAGGATGAAAATTGGACCCATGTAGAGAAACTGAAATCAACTGATAAGAGAGAAAAAGTGCTTGAGGATTCGAACCATGTGTGTAACACTCAAGAAACTGATATGTTGTAGCCTTGAACAGCAAACCATGAGTGGTAAAATGAGCCCCAACTCTTAGGAGCAAGTGTCCAAGCAGATGCAGAATGTCTTCCTCTTTACAAGTTCTGTGAGGAGATGAGCATGTGACCAAAGGTAGAGAAGCCCTGGGACTGTGGAGAGAGAATGCTTGAGCTCCATAATCTGATACAGATTCTGAAATAGCTAATGAATCACATAATAAAATATCAGCAACCTCACACCAAATCCCCATCAGCGGTTTTGAAGAGAAAGTACAGTACTTGATTTTTCACACCGGAATTGGTGAGAGAAGCTACAAGCATGACTGAAAGCTTTTGGATTTTAAAATTTGAACTAAATAATATCAGATCAGAAAGTAAATCAGATCTAAATAAGTTCACAACAGATCCAAAACTTTGAAATGAAATCAAGTCCCCAGCAACAGTTTTGTAGGAGACTTGCGGTACTTGTTTCTCCACACCGTTGATGAGAACAGCTACAAGCAATACTGAAAGATTATGAATTTGAAATATTAAACCAAGAAATATTAGATCAGATCTAAATAAGATCATATCAGATCCAATAAGGTTCATATCAGATCCAAATAAATGGTCAACCGAGACGATGGATGCACAGCTTTCTTCTTCTTCAAAATTCTGAATTTTGGTGCATGCAATCCTGCAAGAATTTGTTGGAAGATCTAGATCATGGGGAGCGAATGGATCACTCTGGTAGTCTGATATCTCTTCCAAAATATCCAATGTATCACATATTTGCACACCAGTAGCAATTAGAGGGAGAAAAATCAAATTTCTTTTCACTTTCGGAAGCAATTACTGGTAAATTTTGCACAAAATTCAAAGGAAAATCACCAGTGAATGTTTGCATGGAAGTGCAGCAATATTTTTCTTCAATATCAGAGATTCAAATGTCTTCTTTTGTTTCAACCATATGAGGAGATGAGATATCATAGATCTCACAAACTTCCAGAGCATCAAGAGAAGGAGTCACTGCAAGGAGACTTTCTTCAATTCGAATTGATTATGAAGAAGATTTTGCTTCATCTTCATCTTGAACAACTTCATCAAAGAGAGTAGAGGCCAAGACTTTTGAGTAAAGAAATATTGTGGTGTTGGATGTGATCTTCAAAGTGCTATTATGATCCTCATTGTGCTTGCCAAAGGTTCTGTCCAATTATGTCCAGAGATCCTTTAGGTATTCAGCATAACCAATAAGGTAGCGCAAGCTAGGAGAAAGGGCTAGACATATTGCTCCAAAGCTCTATCACCGTAATTTAGACAGTCATTATCATTCTCATAAGACTCTTTTCCAATTCCAATAGACACCTCATAGAGACCTCGTCTCTTCAAAGATGCAACCATCTTCAACTTCCATTCTGAATAGCTTGTGAATGGGGTGAGAAGAGGGACTGATGAGTCCATTTGAAGTTGTACCTGTTAAAACCTACAAATCACAACAAAAGGGGCACCGTAAGGTCAGACAACTTGCACATTTTAGGATTTCATCACACCCAACATAGTTGATCAAGCAAGCTTGACCAACAATTTCCTTACTTGGGGTATTAAGTGGTAAGCCTTGGCTTCTGGTGCAGTGCTGGATTTTTTGAGCTATTGCTCAATTTTCATTCAAGATCTATCAAAAACCTTATTTTTGAGAGATCTGAGCTTCGTCCTGCCGTGAGCTCTGATACCATATTAATATTTCACAGTAATCTAGGGACTAAACACAGTCTCATCAAAGATTAATAACAATAAGACATGAAAATGGTGTAATTGTGCTACAAAATGAGTAGTCGCTCTATATATTCACACAAAGAATGAGTAATACAATACAATGATCATGCTACAAGCATGAATGACAAAGTAATTCGAATTCCCAAGGAGGTCATTCAAACTGACTAAGTGAGTCTAGCTTAACTAAATGTAAGCCTGTTGGAGCAGGATCCCGCAGCTACAGAAGAAGCTGCTAGTTTTGGCGGAAAGAGAGAAGTTTTGGCGGAAAGAGAGAAGGTGGTGCTACGACGTCGTAGCACGTTTCCAGCTGGAGAGCAGAGCCGGAAACTATGACTTGTTGGGATAGAAGAGTCAAGAAGGAAACGGTACCTGAGCGGCCGAGAGAAGAAAGCTCAACCACTGCATTGAAGGAAGCGGCGGAAGACAGGAGGGCTCAGCGACCCTCATAAAGAAGAAGGAGCAACGAGGCTCAAGCATTGAAGACGAAGGACAGAAAGAGAAGCGGTGCATAGTACCCATGGTCAGTGCCGGGAAGCATGGAAGACTGCAGAGAGCTGCGGTGTGACGGGAAGCGGCTACCTCAAGGACAGAGAGGACCGACTGTCACTATTAAGGGTATGGGTTACTGTTGGGACAGGCCCACAGTGTTGTAATGGCACGACCTTCGGGCTGCCTATAAAAGCTTGCATTTTTGTATTGTAAAAGGTTGGTTAGATAATCAGTCAGTAGATAGTTGGTCAGTCGATAGCTTGGTAGATTGAGGAATCAGTCAGGCAGACTGCGTTGTAACGATCCAGACACCTAGTTGTC